>PVIU01006833.1:0-97575 GCA_004026605.1 Ondatra zibethicus
CTTCTGGGTTAGGTTGCTCAGGTTTTCCTGTTGAGTACTCATTGGTTTCTGGTGTTATCATGTTGCTTTTCAGATTGTTGGAGGAATTCTTGGATTGACGCCTACCCATCTCTTCCTCTGATTTCAGTCAGGGGAGTCTCAGTGGGGTGGGACCTCCCAGGACGACTTGTACACACTCACCCCTCTGGATAGCTGATCTCAGTGCAGGAAGAGGAAGTCCCGTCTGGACTTCTGATCCTTCTGTACCTCCTATCTCGGCACAGGGAGAGAGATTCCTGGGGTTCCAATGCCCCACAGAGGAAAGGGCAATCTTGCAGTGGTGGGGTGCAGGGTCTTGTTGATCAAAGAGGCCTGCAGCGACCTTACCTCCAGGCTTGCACAACCTTACCAGTGTGAGCCGCCCCCATCTCAGCGCAGGAAGAGAGAGTGCTGGGGTACCAAAGCCCCACTGAGGAAAGGGCTATCTTGAGGGAGGAGGGGTGTAGTGGGGGTGGGGGGTTAGAGGTGCAGTGTCCTGTAGAACAAAGAGGCTGCGGCGGGGGGGATCTTACCTCCGGGGGCCACAGCCCTACCAGTGTGAGCTGCCTCCGAGATCTCAGCACAGGAAGAGAGAGTGCTGGGTTAAGAAAGCCCCTCCAAGGAAAGGCACTATTTCTTTTTTAAAAAAACATAATTGAAACATTGTTTTTGGAATCATTTTAAAGAGGTTGTACACATTAAAATTGCTTATTCTTCAACTTTAATCATGGATATTCTCCATATTTTTAAAATCTTCACAATCAGTTGGAAAAGGGACATTTTTCATGTCCACACAGAATTAACCTCAAGGAACAAAGTCCAACTCCTTTCTTAAAGTCTTAAATTAGCAAATGATGAACCCAACAGGTCGACATCATAGCAAAGGAGGTTACAGAGGGTGAGAATTAACTTTTTTCTGACAGGCAAGTTTCTTGTAAAAAAAAAAAAAAAGATGGTCAGTATACTGTGTAGACATATCAAGATAAAATTATTAAAAAAAATAACAAAATTGGGCTGGAGAGATGGCTCAGCCGTTAAAGGCTAGGCTCACAACCAAAAAAATAACAAAATTCTCATAAATCCCAGTGAGCTCAGTATCAAGTTAAATATATTAGGATATTGTTCATTTCATAACTAGAAATCTATGAAATGTGAAAGGAAAATGAAGTGTCATGAGTAGTATTAATTGTGCCCTCACTGTTAAGAGAACAGTCTATACATGAACAAAATGACTATCCCCTCTCTGATGGTTAAAATCTCTACTAACTACCATAATAACCAATAAGAAATAGACATAAACAGTATTTGATTGAAATCTCTATGATAATAACTCTGTATAATACTGTCTACCCTGAAGAAGGCATAACCCTTATGATTAATAAGACTGAAGATTTTATTTACATAAACACATCAACCCATGATTTTGTGTCAGTCCCAGCAATTGAAGAGAAGAGGACTCTATAATAGGATAGTCCACAGAAACCCAACTCCATATTTGCATAACTTTTGTCAAAATGCTAAAATATAAAGACTTGAAATCTTTATATGGTTTAAATTATATTAGTTTTTTTTTTTTGTCCAACACAATAGCATAAGCAGTTTCAGTTGAGGTCAATATATTTGCCTACATTTAGGGAGATGTTATGTTTAATACTTTTCAATTTAGGTAACTTATAAACAGATTAAACCCAGATGAATAGGTTCACACTGATACACATTATGACAGGGTAATTTTATTTTCAGTAAATGAACTTCAGGATATTAGGGTAAATTTTATTTATATTCATCAGATACCATGGAAATTGATTCTGAAAAAGTAAATCTTGGCTTTGGCTTCAGTATGCACACCTTGAAAAAGGATTGCATATAAATTATGGTGTCATGGGAATTACATATACTAAAAACCAAATTGGTTTTAATAAGTAAAGGATTTAAAAATATTATTTTCAAGGCTATCATAATACAGCTTGAGGTAATTATACTTCAACATCAGTGAATAGAAATGTATGTTTTTCTAAAGCTGGTTTGTCTCAAAGTCTGATTTGAAAAAAGAAAAAGAAAAAAGAAAAAGCTGTAACAACCTGATTTGTTTGGATCCTGCATTTTGAACTAGTGTCACTGGTGTAGGAGGGTCCTTCTGTATTTCTGTGGCTTTCATTGGTTGAATAAAGAGACTGCCTTGGCCTTTTGATAGAGCAGCCCTTAGGTGGGCGTAGTAGATAGAACAGAATGCTGGGAAGAAGGGAAGTGTGGCAGAGGCAAGGAATCTCCGGCCTGAGATGGACGTAGGTTAGAATCTTCCCGGTAAGCCACGACCCCGTAGTGATACACAGATTATTAGAAATGGGTTAAACTAATATGCGAGAGTTAGCCAATAAGGGGCTGGAACTAATGGGCCAGGCAGTGTTTTAAATGAATACAGTCTCTGTGTAATTATTTTGGGAGTTAAGCTAGCCGGACTGACAGGATCCGGGAGGGACGGGACTGCGGCCCGCCAGCTCCTCCTCATTACTACATGTCACCAAGTTTCCCAAGAGTCCATTAGAATAGCATTAGCAGCTCCTATTAGAAAGGAAAGTCCCATGCCTGTTGTAGGCATATTAGAATCCCTAATATGAACCTAGAAGCTGTGCTGTAGGCCATGACTTCAGCTGCAGCTCCATCTGAATAATGAGGGCCATCATACAACCTCTAATACACATCCCTTATTATTTATATGCATTCATGTTGTCCTCTAAGAAGTAGCCTGTTAAATGCTGTCGACAGTACCACATAATTCTTCATTAGTTTTCTCTGCACAGAGAACAATGCTGAGTGCCCACTGCACACCCAATTAATGACTGTATCCAGAAAAGTGATTCTTTCAATAAAGTACAGTGTATCATAAGAACTCTTTTATTGTTTCCAATTTACTTTCAATTGGCTTGACTTTATAAAAAAAATACAAGATTCTTGGCAAAAAAAATTAGCAAGGTCTATTATCACTGATACAAATATAAAAAATGAAGTCATAAATTCTACATCATGCATGGAATTATAGAGGCAGGATGATTGCAAATATCAAAGCTTTGGTGAACTGGAAGGTTGAATGGAGTCTGGTCTTACTGTGTTGAATATATGACATTAAGGAATTCTGGGATGTTAAAATTGTAAGATTTCCCAGTGGTTAGAGGCACTTCACTGCAGACCTGACCCCAGAAGATGGCAGGAGTTGCAATCTGACCTGTATATGTACATATGTACACTATGTCATGAGTGAACCTGTGTACACACACACATACACACACACACAGAGACACACACTCAAATAAATAATTAAAAATTACAACATGGTCACTATAAGCAAGGCTATCATGAAAACAATGAAAAAAAACATAGTCTAAGTGTTTCATCAGTTATAAAATACCATGTGGTGGTTTAGATAGATTAGAATTTTTCTGCCAAATAACAGACTCAGTATATTGAAAAAATAACTATAAAGAAAGAAATTAAAAGCTTCTTTCATGTGTACATACACATGTGGATTTTTGTACAAGATGAAATGGGAACCTTCCCAGAAGTGTAGAAAAAGAGGAACCCTTGTGCATTGCTGCTAATGTCAATGTTTTGCCATTGCAAAACCAATATGAAACTTCCAGAGAGAAAGAGAGAGAGAGAGTTTCTATTTCAGTGCTGAGGTTTCAAGACCATGGAAGCGATTGCACATTCCAAAGACTCTCATAGACATAAGGTTGTTTCCACCAGTGCTGTGATCTTTACATGAATACACCCACTTCAAGTGAGGCCCAAGAACCACCATGAGAACATTCTCCTCCTATGTGGGGATTATTTGGTGGTTCATCTATTCAAAGTGAGAAAGGTGGCCTCACAAGATTGGTAAGAAAGCATGAAAGCATGTGATGAGTCCAGAAAATCAAGGGGCAGATAGCTACTAGGCTAACTCTGCCTCTGTTTCAGACTGGCAGAAGCAGTTTATGAGCAGAGTGCAGAGGATGGTGGTGGTGGTGGGGGGGAAGGATGGAATTGCTGTTCAGAGATATCTACTTCTTTTCAGCTTCCAGGGGTATCTTCCCTCACTGGCACTGCTTTCTTTCGTGCAACAGCTTTGAGTCATTAGGTTGTTAATAAGTGAGGCATTGTGGATGGTTCTGTGTGTTTCTGAGCTGACACCACATCTCAATCTTAAAACTGAGGCGGACGTCATCATCAGGGGAATTTCCAGTTTAAAGATGTTCAGTCTCCTCCGCCTTTCCCACAGAAAATGTCCCACGTGGACCAGTTCTGAGTCACAAAAAGGGAGAGGTTATACTTGGAGAAAACAAAGCAAAAAGTATGGAATGATATCCTGAAATTAATTTTGTGAGTAGTGATGATCTAAAAGTTTCCAGAAGGACTTCTAAAATTTTTTATATAGCACCATAGTAACTTTGGAGCAACCTGGAGAGGAGACAAAAAGTTGGTTTGACCCCGTAAATTCTGCTTATTCTTCAAAGTAGATGTATACATATATATAGACACACGATTCTGGATGAGAGAGGTAGGCACTGAGAAAAATAATAGTAATAATAATACTATATAATAGTAATAATAGTAGTAGTTTTTATCTTATGTTTTGGGAAATTCAATTATTGTGTGTGTGCATATCATGTTCCCACTTACTTCAGTAGACCATAAGTTGTCAAACCTCCTCCTTTACCATTTTCCACAGTACTCTTTGAGACAGGGTCTCTCACTTAACTTGAGGTTAACTTATGGTTTCACCTAATATTACTGGTCAGCGAGGCAGGTGGATTGGTCTCTGCCACCACAGTGTGGAGGTTATAGATGTAGACTTCCCCACTCCCTGACTTTTATGTAGGTTCTGGGATCTAAATTAAGTCATACTGCTTGCTCAGCGAGCACTTTACCCCCAGGATAATTTCTCTGGCCTGATAAAAACCTTCTTATTTAGGAAGTGGTTTCCTGCGCCAATGCGTTCAAGTGTACTTCCCACTTTCTCTTCTATGAAGTTCAGTGTGGCTGGTTTTATGTTGAGGTCTTTGATCCATTTGGACTTGAGTTTTGTGCATGGTGATAGATATGGATCTAATTTCATTCTTCTACATTTTGATAGCCAGTTATGCCAGCACCATTTGTTAAATATGCTTTCATTTTTCCATTTGATATTTTTTTGCTTCTTTGCCAAAAATCAGTTGTTTGAAGGTGTGTGGATTAATATCCGGGTATTCTATTCGGTTCCATTGGTCCTCCTATCTGTTTTTATGCGTGGTATTGCCAGGCTGTTTTCAGTACTGTAGCTCCAGTAGCACAGACACTGAGAGAAACAATTAATAAATGGAACCTCCTGAAACTGAAAAGCTTCTGTAAAGCAAAGGGAACACTTCTGCATTGCTGGTGGAGTGCAAGCTCATACAGTCTCTTTGTATGTCAGCGTGGCAATTTCTCAGAAAATTAGAAAACAACCTTCATCAAGACCCAGTAATACCACTTTGGGGTATATATCCAAAGGATGCTCAATCGTGCCACAAGGACATATGCTCAACTATGTTCATAGCAGCATTGTTTGTCATAGCCAGAACCTGGAAACAACCTAAATGCTCCTCAACCGAAGGATGCATAAGGAAAATGTGGTACATTTACACAATGGAGTACAACACAGAACAAAAAAATAAAGACATCTTGAATTTTGCCGGCAAATGGATAAAGGTGAAAACATCATTTTGAATGAGGTATACCAGACCCAGAGAGAAAATTATCATATGTACTCACTCATAAGTGGGTTTTAAACAAAAAGCAAAGAAAACCAGCCTACAAATCACAATCCCAAAGAACCTAGACAACAATGAGGACCCTAAGAGAGACATATATAGATCCAATCTACATGGGAAGTAGAAAAAGACAAGATCTCCTGAGTAAATTGGGAGCATGAGAGAGGGTTGAAGGGAGGAGAGAAGCAGGGAGGGGAGCAGGGAAAAATGTGGATCTCGATAAGAATCAATAAAATTAAAAAAATCTTATTATTATCCTAAAACATGTGCTTACAATTGTGTAATCTGATCAAACCATAACCTATGGCTTCCTTCGACCCCAACCAAACAATAATGACACATGTATTTTAATTTGATTTATTTTCAGTAATGTTTAAAAAATCAAGAGGTATCATGTTGGAAAAAGAGATAGAGAAAATAAGTCTTGTGTGTTATGCCCTCGCCAGCAGGCAAAAGAAGAGCTCTCCTTCATCATGGGGATTGGCTCACATCTTCTGATCTCTCCTGATTGAGCAGTATTTACAGAAACTAATTAGGCCTACGGGAAAAAAAAAAAAAGACCTTTCCTACCAGCACTAATTTCTCAGGCTGCACGCATCCTACATTGACTTCTAAGGAACACATTTTTTTAGTGAGTCAAGTTTGATACCTCACTAACTGAAACTGTTTTGCTAGTCTTACAGTCAAATAGGGCCTGGAAATCAAGGACATAGAGACCACCGGCTAAAGGAAAGAAGACAACCCAGATCTAAGGGCTGGCTTTCCCTGAGATACCAAGTTGTGGCATGGGATCAAGCATTCAACTGGACCAAGGGTCATAGGAAACACAATTAAATGGGCAGTAACAAGAATAATCATAGAAACAATATGCCTTATGCCTTTCTCAATAATCTTGTCTCCCTGACGTTTCAAAGGAGCCAGAATGACCATGTCACAATGTAGAACGTAACTGAGTCTTTCCTAGGGGTGATATGATGAAGAAGCCACCATGCCTAACCCTTAGGAAAGAGGGCATGGCTATCTCTGCCAAAATAGTAAAGTTCACCAATTGCAAACTATGTGATAAAATGAAATTGGAAATGTCACTGTCTTCCTTTTTTTTCTGAAGCTTTCAATGCCTGCTGTCATTTTGACCAAAAGTTGTAGAGGAAACAGTATTGGAACTGTAGCTAAAAAGAACCAACCAGATTTAAAACTGGTATAATTGTTTTTAGGACTAACTTTCCCTTCAAATTAAATGTCCTATCCATGAGTGAATGAGAATGGCTTGAGTCAAGCCGATCTTCAGTCTATTATACACGGCATTAACTTTTACCAGGACAATAAAAGAAATGCCTCATATAAATGCTGCATTCTGGCTGAGGCCTTGAGCTTGGAGAAAATGAAAACTTCTGACACTTTGACAAGAAATACTTTCAAGGAAAGAATAGAATCTGAATGGGATTTCATTCCTTAATTTCAGATGATTTATCTGAAAGGGTGGAGCATTCTTTTGTAAATTCTATAACCGTTAGTACAGTCCTGAGAAAGCTCATGTCTGTCCCTTGTGCCATTCCCAACTATCTTATGTCCTTTGTCGCATATGGGAAATATTTTAAATAATATTTATATTAGCAGAGAAAGAATAGAGATTAAACTTCAATTGTGTATATCACACACCCTACCTATTTAAAACAATGACCTGTCAGCCAGCATAAATTGTTTTATTTCTATTGACTTTGTCCATGCTTTCAAATCTCAGCCTTATAGACAGACACAAGGAAGCCTTGCAATTATGGTCCATGGCAAAGATGCTTTTTGAACAGAATCTTAAGTGAAGGCTCTACATTTTTTTGTTTGTTCTCATATCATGATAGTAAACCTTGTTAACTGTCTCCCCACAGTGCAGAAAAATGGTGGGTGTTCAAAGCATTAATGAACAAATACTCACATGTCCTTGTAAGGTGGGGAAGAATTGCTGTGTCTCAGTGGATCCAAAGAAGAACTAGACTCGGCTCCCAGCACAGCCTCTACTAAGAAATCTCAGCCCTGAGTTTCAGGATTTCATAACTGAAGCTTCCTTGCCTTTATCTGTTGCTTCTTAGGGGGATCTAAGAAATCACAAGAATATATATACAGACCTCCACCCCCAGTGGAAACTGGATTGATGTCTAATGACCTTTGGCTACCAGAAGCATTTTTATTCACTAACCAAAACCCAAAGGGCCTTTAAATAATAGATAGCTTAAGCTGGCATAATTTCCATATAGGAGACATTTTGAAGGCATAGACAAACATACATGTAAGCACATACTCCCCTTTATCAGCAATGTGTATTTACTTTCAACATAATATAAGAAACCATATTGACACAGAAGCATTCAAACTGCCGACCAACTCAGAACAATACACCAATGATTTACAAAAATAAATACTTAAAACTAATGGGCAAATTTCATATCAGAAAAAGAGAATATCTAGACTCAAATCTAGTAGCAGTTATGTCCCTATTGCTGAAAACACCATGTGCTTCAGAAAAACAGGGCCCAGACCCCTCTGACCTGGAACTGACCTAAATGCCCCAAACTGAGAACCAACTCTAATGGCCCCAGAAGAAATCATGCAAACATCCTAAGGAAGGTGTCAATCAACATTTCTATCCAGCTATGACACATATGAACAAGATCAATGACCAACATGGCGCTAAGGCTTCAGTAGAGGCACACATATCTTGGTAGTAACCAACAACTTTCAATTGGACTGAAGATCTGATCAACAAGAGGCAGACCATGCTTTATACTGGAAATCTAGTTACTTACTCAGTGCTAAAAAAACTTGTGATTATTGGAGGAGAATCTACAATTTCCTAAGACAGGGTAATCCCTAATAACAATAAATGTTTGCCCCTATAGCCATGGAAAATTGTAGTATTCACCTCTCATCAAAGAAACTTCTCTTTACCAGAGATGGTGACCATTAAAAACTACAACTAATCAAAATGCAAAGTTTTGTGGTCTTGTTTCATCTTCAAAATAGTCCTGTATCTAAGGTTCAGGAAACATTGAGGAAGAGGGGTTAGAAAGATTACAAGAATCAGAGGATCAGGGAGTTTATTCTGCTATCATATTCTAGTAATATCAGATGCTATACTCAGAAATTATTACAAATATGACTGCTCAAACATGAACAGAACAAGGGTGATGAAAATTAACATGCCAATCTGGACTAAGAAAAGCCCATAAGATCTCAAGCCTACACAAAACACTATAGGCAACTGAGGAAATCAGAAAATAAGAAAAAACAAAGACATGATTAAATCATAAATCCTGTTATTAGCATTATAGGAGTTCATATCCAGAGTCATTAGAATAGCATATCTTTTTAGTTTTATTTTTTATATAAGCTTTCCATGTATCTAAAATCTGTCTGTAAACTTATGAATCTTTTTCCTTAGCTTTCATAGTGCTGGGATTACAGGTGTGCTCCAACAGCCCAGTAACCAGTTGTCAAATTTAAAACATTAGTAAGTCATTCTTAAAAGCAGATAACATCATGATTTCCAGTTTGGGGATTTTATGGGGTTTGTGTATATGAATGTGTCTCTGTGTATGTGTTCCTTCTGCTTTTTGTTTGTCTATTTTTATGCTTCTTTTGTTCTTTTCTGCATTTTTTGTTATTTGTTTGTTTATTATGTAAAGAGAAGGAGAAAGAAGGCATGGAGATGGAATGGGGAGATGAGATGAGGAGGATCTGAGAATAGAAGCGGGAGCAAAAACGATGTACAAAATGTATTGTATGAAAAAAATCTACTTTCAATTTTAAAAGTTGATAATGTGAGCTGAGGGTGTCATTCAGTAAATATGGTGCTTGCCTTGTATGTATGAAACACAAAGCTCAATCCCCTACATAAATAGGATATGATGGTACAAAGCTACAGTCTAGGAAAATGGGGGATGGGAAGTAGAGGCAGGCGTTCAAAGTAAACCTTGGCAGTATTAGAATTTTGAGGTCAGCTTGAGCTATATGAGGCACTAGAGTGCAAGAGGAAGAGAGAGAGACAGACAGACAGAGACAGAGAGACAGAGCGATAGAGAGACAAAGGAGCAAAGAGAGAGGCACAAAGAAAGATAAACAGAGAAACAGAGACAAAGAGACTATATCCAGAACCTGTCTAAATCCAGAAAACAGTAGGCAGAGAACCTATGTGGTATGTGGCATGCCAGGTAAAATTTCTAGATAAGAAAGTTATTTTGAAAAATTATAGGGAAGGAAGAATCAGAGAGGAAGAAAGCAATAGGTTTAATATGAGATTGAATTTTTTACTGTTGTTGTTGTTTTTTGAGATTATAATTCAATTAAAACATTTCTCCATTTCCTTTCTTCCCCTCAGACTCTCACATATACATCTTTCTATTCTTCTTCAAATCAATGGCCTCTTTCTTCATTAATTGCTTTTGCACGAATATATGGATTGTCACATACATGTGTAAGCCTAAATATAACCTGCTCAGTCCATATAGTGTTAGCCGTATGTATGCTTTCAGAGCTGATTATTTGGTACTAGACAATCACTGGTGTGCTCTTCCCTGGAGAAGGCCCCCTCTTCCATTCCCAGCCTTACGCAGTTGCTATAGTTCTTTGTTCTATAGGCCTCTTGGAATTCTTCTTATCCAGTTTGGCATGTTCACTGAGGTCATCCTTGTTTGGGTGATCATGTTGATGAGGTTTTATGGATATAGCTTTCAATGTTATGAGGAGACACAAAAGTGAATTTTTTCATGTAATATACAGTGCACAAACACATATCCACTCTCATACTGAACCTAGTGAAATGAACAAGAATATCTAACTAGTAGACAAGATGGCTTTATGAAGAGATTGAGAATATCAGCTAACCAGGAAGCCACTTGAAATGACAGCCTGAGACGTTTTCACATAGGTGATGACATCAGTTTAATGGTATGAACAACTGAGCACTATAAGGCTGAAATCTGATTTATCTTCAAAAGCTTCAAGTGAATGATTAGTCCCTAATGCAGCATCATTGAAAGGTGGGGCATAGTGGGGCTTATTTGCATCATGTAAAGGAAGCTTCATGAAACAGATCAATGAGATTGGATTAGTTGCCTTGTCAGCACAATGGAAGGCAATGACTGATGCTTCCTTGTGTTCTGGTTTTTTTTTTTTATGCATCCTTATTTTTCAGTCTTCATAAGCTGAGTCTTAAGGACTTGACTAGATACAGTCCTTGACTACATAACAATCACCTGATTTTGGACTTCGTACTTCCCAGAAGTAAGAGCCAAATAAGCTTTTCTCCTTTCAATACACTTAGTCCCTCGCATTCTTCTGGGAAACAGAAATCACCCTAGATGAGAAATTAGGACCTAGAAGCTGCGTGTTGCTGTAAGAATACCTACAAATATGGAAGCCATTTAAGGACTGGGCGTGGGTGTGGGTTGGAGCCGTTTGGAAGAGACTGCTGCAAATCCCCTCAGGATGCTATAACCAGAGGGGGAAACGCCATTGTGGTAAAGACCCAGCAGACAATAGACCTTGGAAGTCTCACAGACAAGGCAGTCTTGACCAGACTCAGGACAAAACAGGAAAACGTAAAGGCTGTTTTGAGACAGTCTCAGAAGGAAAGGAGGGGGTGCTATTTCAGTGAGAACTAAGGAAGAATTAGCCTTATTAACAATTGCAGAGTGGTTGGCTGCATTGTATCCATGCCCTGGAGCTGTGTAGAAGGGGAACTTAAGGGTGATAAACTACAATTTCTAGTGGAAGAAATTTCTAAGAGAAATGGGGAAGAAACGGAGTGGTGGTTAGTTTTAAGCACTTATGCTGACATTAAGGAGCAAAAGGATGCCCTAAAGGCGAATTTATAATTAAAAATGGAAGCAAATTATAAAAATTTAGAAAATTTGAGGCATGGCCATGTACAGAACAAAAGAGCATATTCAGCAGAGAACAGCCAAGAGACACTCAAATGTGTTCAAAGAGATCAATAGGAAAAAGAGAAATCCAGGAGGTAGGAATTAGGATTAAGGCTAGAGGGAGGGCTCAGGAGGTAAGAATTAGGATTAAGGCTAGAGGGAGGGCTCAGCAGTTAAGAGCACTGTTTGCTCTTCCAAGGGTCCTGTGAGTCTGTGGATTCCACTGGGGAAATAATACAAACTTATTTTTTGAAAAGCTTACAGGTAGTGGGCCAGCGAGATGGTTTAGGGCTTGTTGACAAGTCTGACTTCAGGAGCTCTTTCCTGGGAAACCACATGGTGGAAAGAAAGAACCTACTCCTACAACTTGTCCTCTGATTCACACACACACACACACACAAACACATTATATTTTAAAATGTTTTAAAGATAATAGAAAGGGAAGCCTGGGGAGATAGGGCAGTGATTTAGAACACACTTGACTCTTGCAAAGGACAGAAGTTTCATTCCCAGTTTACATTCCCTGACCCCATTCTAAGGTGTTTAATCAGCCTTCTGA
The DNA here is from genome assembly GCA_004026605.1 of Ondatra zibethicus. Classification (NCBI taxonomy): domain Eukaryota; kingdom Metazoa; phylum Chordata; class Mammalia; order Rodentia; family Cricetidae; genus Ondatra; species Ondatra zibethicus. The sequence goes on from PVIU01006833.1 coordinate 12,261, forward strand.
CCTCCACAAACACCAGGCATAAAACATGGTGAACAGACATACATGTAGGCAGAACATTCACACATATAAACTAATTCTTTAAAAATAATAAGGATAGGAAAGGATAACAAGGCATGCGATTTTTAAGCTATGGGCAAATGGGGAGAACGTGGTAAGGCTATGGAAATGGACATTCTAGCAAGGATTCTACATAAGATTGGCACTGAGAGTAAATACCACTACAACTACTGGAACATTTTAGCTTTACTATGCATATGACTCTCAAAATGAGGGAGAAAAACACTTTTCTTCTGCCTTATCTTTTCCTGAAATACAATCCATTATCCATTTTCCCACTCAATTTCTGCTTCATTATCTCAATCCCTTCAAGTTTCGTTTTCTCTTCTATTCTTTCTATTTCATCTTTCTTCATTGCCATCTTCATTTTCCCTTCAACCTTTCATATATTCCCAAAGTGACATTGCAAATTATTCTGTTTGAACAATCATACAGTAACACTGACTTTATAAAATGAAATACAACAATTTGAGCATAAATTATAGGTAATTTTTGGAGTCTGAGATGGAACTAGGAAAATAAAGTTGTTCACTCACTAAGACTGGCAAAAAAACCCTACTTAACTGACTGAAAGTGAAGGCAACTTCCCTGCATACAAATCCAATGACTCTGCTCATGTCAAATACATTAGAAAATACAATTTGAAATATTCATATGTGTATATTATTTGTGTACATGTGTGTTTATGTGTCAAATAGCATTTTACAGAGTGAGTAAAATTTGTATGTAGACAGAATAAGAACAGAAAATATTATTCTTTTAAAAATGATGTGGGTATGTGCATGTGAGTGCACAGAAACCAGAGCAGTCTAATACTCCTAGAGATGAAGTTCCAGGTGATCTCAAGTTCCCCACTACTGGTAGTGTGATCAGAACATAGGTCCTCCACCAGAGAACCACCTACTTTTAACTGCTAAGCCATCTCTTCAGCCCTGAATATATTCATCTAGCCTACCTGTTGAGGACCTAGAAATTACTTCGTGTTCACAACCATAAGGTTTCTGAGAAAATGAAGAATCCAAGGAGAAGATTCAGTTCACCGTAAAGAGCAAAAACAATTGAGAACATGTTTGTTTTATGATGTGAATGTGAACCTTTGTTAGGAGACAGCAGAGTTTCATTCCCTTGATTGTGATTAAAAAGGAGAACTTATCAAGGCATTTTCTTGCAGGGTTTTTCTATCATATATAAAGCACAGCCTTCTAAGACAGTGTAGCAATTAGCATCCTTGCAAGGAAATAAAATGTCCAGAAATCATGCACACCAATCATTCAGATATTTGATGTACATGATTATTGTTACAGCTAACTAATTGCCCAGTTATGTTCAGAAAACAATTTTCTTGCAGTTATCTACTGACTCAGGATCTTTCAGTCTTTCTGCCTTATCTTATGCAATGATCCTGAGCTCTGAAATGAGGGGGAATGGTATAGCTGTCCCATTTCTAGGTGAACATTCCATAGATTATTCTTTACTACAACTTGACCTGTTGTAGATCTATGTACTAATTATCATCTGCTGGAAATAGAAGCTATTCTGATGAGGGTTGATAGATGCATACATTTATGGGTATAATGATAAGTTATTAGAAGTTACTTAAATGCTACGTCCATTTAGCAGAATATTAAGAGTACATTCCCTTCTGGGGCCTATGCCCTGTCACCCCACATGTTATTGACTTCATAATGGCTCCAGAGAAGGATTTTGTCTTATATCCACCCAGAACGTGTTTGGGTACTTTGATGATATTTCTGTCATTATTGTACCAGTGGGTAGGTCTTCCCCAATAGACTTGCACTTGTGCTATTGAATAAAGTAGTTGTAATGGATCCTAAGTTGTTTTCTATTAAGTAACCTTGATGTTTGAAAATTTCATACATTTAGATAATGTGTTCTGATTACTCTATCTTCTCTTAATTCCTTTCTGCCACTATTAATATCATCTGTCCTTCCCAAATACTCAGTTCCTTTCCCAGGTTTATGATTTAAGTTTTGTTTATTTACCAACTTAGTTTAATCCTGGACATTTGTGTGACCAATGGATTGGGAGTTTCCATCGTATCCTCTTGAGTCATTGGTTTGTACTCGAATAAAGGCAATTATTTCTTCACACCCTGAATCTAACTGTATACCTTAAGTTTTAAAAGGAGGCATTGTGCCATAGCTTGTGCTTATATTTTAATATGCTGCCACAGTCTCTGAGAGCTGCATAGAGAACTTGTTAGTTGAAATTTGTTAGGGAAAAATTGTCAATTACAGTAAAATTCTTTTAATAATTTGAATATAGTTCATGATGTCCAGAAAACAACTGACATTTCAAAGTATTATATTTAGTCTATGCTTATGTAGACCCAAAATTTTGTCATATATACTTTTTATGGTTCACAATATCTGACTTAACCAAGGCAAGGGTGCAAACGCATGCTGACCAATTAGATGCTGTCCTAATGGAAACTTTGTCAGGAATTTTCTCCAGCATTTCCCACAGAGATCAAATCAACCTTGGACATTTTTTTTCTATAACTGTCTTTGATTTCATCCCTTAATGTTTGACTGTGCTTTTCATTTTATTTAATTAGTCCTGGAGAGGGCCTCATTTACTGCTGCCACCTAAGGAGAAAGCTATGGCAAGGCAGGCTTTTGCAGTCATTCTTGGCTCAGAATCTTTCTTTCCACATTAGGAACATATGTGCACTGTTGGCTGCTCAAGATCACGCCCATCTGTTCAGATTGCAAGAAATCTGCAGGGAAGCTGGTTTCTTACTTGCCTTGGTGTTTAAGTGTCATAAATTGATAGGTGTATGTGAACAAGCTGCAGGACCTTTGACAACACTTATTCAGCTGGTCCTAAGAGGGGCCCAAGTTCCTCTTCGCTTGCTGATCCTTGGCATTTGCCAAAATGCATTAGGAAGTAGATCAAACTAATAGTTCTTTGCTATGGAAAATATAGGGTTACAATGCCTTTGATATTTATTTAAATCCTGAAGCTGATTTCGTGTAAAGTCAAATCCTTGTGTATAAAAGACCAATGGCCACTATGAGCAGTGCTGTACTAAAAGGGCATTGATCATGTAGGTATAGAGATATGTTTCCAATTTCATAGGAAACTGCAATAAGAAGTTGAGGGAAGGCCAACAATGAGCCATTGTCCTTTTCAAACACAACTGAAAAAGTGTACCCTTACTCTTGGCAGAGGTAAAATAATGACAACCATATTTTCAATGAACAACCATATTTTCAATGAACAACCAAATATGCAAAGGCATTCAATTGGAATGCAATATGAATGAGACATTGTGCTAGATGGGGTTCATGATAGCAGTGACGAGTCTCACAGTCAGCCCACCTGCCAAAATTTGTTGCTAACCTTATTTACCTCACATTTAATTCATCATACTAGAGAATAAACCACTGCCTCTATGATTTCAAGCATCTACTTGCCAAGTCTCTTAATACTATCTTTCCACTATGAGTTAAAGAGTACATAAGGATCATTCTCCATTTATAGAGAGCCCTACTTGAATTAACCACACTAATTTTGTTCATTATATTGTTCTCATTCAGAACTCATGACATAACAATGGCCATCCTTAATACAAGTCTCAGCTGAGCAATGGGCATTATACCTGTATTCTTCTTGCAGAATAGCTAGTAGAGACATAAGACAGAAATTCCTGTTGAAGATGTAGGCCTATAAAAATAAAATTCTGGAAGGCAACAAAATGCAAAGAATTCTAATGTTTCTCAAAATCTCTTTCATTAATATACAATTATTCTGTGGAATTTATCTTATAATGAAACCACTATGATTCTTAAATGTATGAGATAGTGTGGCGAAACAAATATCTGAACTAAGCATTAAAATTATCCATAGTAGTTGGCCAATGGTGGTGCACGCCTTTAATCCCAGCACTTGGGGGCAGAGATAGGCAGATATCTATAAGTTCATGGACAGCCTGGTCTACAAGAGTTAGTTCGAGGACAGGCTCCAAAGCTACTGAGAAACCCTGTCTTAAAAAAAACAACAAAAAAGATTAAGTATGATATTTTTATATAGCTAAATTCTATCTTGGGGAGAATTCCTAGATATTAGATATTATAGCACCAATAAATCAATTCATGTAAAAAGTTCATGTAACTATACTGCATATCCTACATCTTTTGTTTTATTACGATATTTTGAAATGTTTTACACCAGGGTGGTTGATAATAATGAAAGACATAGAATTGCATGAGAGACATAGAATTGCGGCATTGACAGAAGTTATTTTCCCTCCAATAATATACATACGTGAAACTCTTTCCTCCTACACCATGTACAGATCAAAATAATTTTAATAGTCTAACACTGAAAGGGTTGAAGTCTAAAATAAAGTCTCCAGCACTGACAGCATTGAGTGATTGACCAAAGGAGATGAATTATAGTAATATTTTCAATAAGACACAATCATACACTTAGTATGGAAGAAAGAGAGAAATAAAATCCTAAACTTGAACAACTGGGTAAATGTTGATAGCAATAAATAAGGCAGAGATTTCAGAAGAGGAAACAGGTACATAAAAGAAAAAGAGTAAATGGTACTTCAGCTTCTTAAATTCAAAGTGCTGTGCAATATTCTCACAAAGAGCAAAGCTTTGACAAGATCAGTGAGTTGAAGTGAACTAAGGCTCTTTGGGTGCTGTTGCGTTCGGAAAGGCAAGGTGCTCTCCTCAGGGCAGGGTCACTAGTGTCTTCAAGATTAAAGCTTAATGTGAATGCTCCTGTCTCTTCGTTTGCCCAGGGACAGTTCTTCTAGAGGAGCAGTTTTAAAGAGCAGTGCTAATGGAGGCGTTCTTATTTAAGTTCCATGAGTAATTAAGAACATATTTCTGTTAGCACAAGAAACTTTTGCTTTCCTGCTAGTAGTCACTACTAAGACAACCACAGATGAGAGTGTTACAATTGTTTATACAGATAAAATGGATGCTGTCATAGCCAATGCAGAATAATTTTCAAATCCAAACATAGAATCTCAGTCGATAAAAAGATGCCACACATGCAATCAGTGAAGTTGTACAGTTGAATTATAAGACAAAACAAAAATAAGTGATTAGTACTGTGAAACTATCTGTGGAGTCAAGGATATCTATTTCTCCATGTCTTTATTGTCTGCTTTCTTTACATCTAGTGATGAGAACTGATTTAGTCAGTTAAGAATAATCTCCTTATTCTGGTAACTGAATATGCAAATATAAGTCTTAGAAGAGACAGGCATAGTGGAGGAAGCAAGAGTTCCTTGAAGGACTAGCATATTGGATCTCAAAATGCCAAGTTTTGTTGGATCAACACAACACAGACTGGAGGAGCAGGAAGGACACAACAGTGTCCACTTGAATTTAAAAATTCTCTGTGACCTTTCCAATTGAGAGTCCCATATACCAAGGATTCCGAAGCAGTTTATAGCACATGATAAACTGTAAAATCGTTCTTCATTTTGTTTTCATTTATGAATCCTTGTCATGAAATACCTTATACTTATATCTAGGGCTTCAGGATACATATAGTGGCTCAATTCAGTAAAAATGTGTAATTCTAGGTAGAGTCAAATGAGACTGATAGCTACTCAACATTCGGATCAGAATATATTCCAGGGGCCTAGCACTACTTGTCACAGTTCAGGTGGGAAGAGTCAAGTTACAGGAAGGCAGGGACTACAAAATGATTAGAGTATAAAGAGCAAAGAAATACAGGGTTTCTTGTGATAAGGATAGAAGAAAGACTACCCTTCTCAGTGAAAATGGAGGAAGCTGGTTCATCAAGAACTTAAGAGGGAAAGAGCTAAAAGCAGTAGAGAGGATGGAGATGGGTGTCATAGTACAGATAAAATAAGGACAGCTTCTACGTGGGATGGATGACCATGTCCAACATAGGATCATGAAGGTATATTGTGAGAAGAGGGTCCCTGTTCGTGGAAGTGATACCTTGAATAGGATATCAGAAGTCAGGCAAGTTGAGTGGGTCATGGCAGTGCCCATGTGGCCCAGTTATCAGGGCATGAGTGGCAAGAAGTAGCAGTGGCATGAAGGAGATTAATTTAGGAAAATGTTTAAACCAGTAAAAGTGATAAGAATAGTGGAAGCCTGTTTACCATTATCAGTGAATGGAGTTACAAATATGGGAAAGAAGAAAACTAGAGGGAACAATGCAATGTTTGATTAATACTAAAAGTCTCCATGTGCACTTGTATACCCAAGACAAATGTGTGGAGACCCAAAAATGTATAAAGGCCAGAGAGTTTGAGGTTGGTCAAAGTTGTTGACAACAATTGTGGCTATACACCCTGACCTTGGTGTTTTGGACAGTAAGATGATCCATATAGGTAGATTCACCCCACCCTGACCAAAGGTCAGAGAATTCAAGCATATTTCAGTTCCTTCTCTAGAATTAGGAGGTTTGACCTAGGGAGTGGCTGCCTATAAAATACTTGGTCTAAGGTGAGATCATACCTAAACAGAAGAATGCTTTTCTCATGAATTAATGACTGATGTCTCAACTTATTGAAGCACGTAACTGTTCTGGTTGTCCTTTGTATCATGTTAAAGCAGTCTTTTTCCTTCTTCCTCCTTTTGTATTGTGGTATAAAAGTGTATGAGACACATGTGAACTCAGGACTCAGAATTCAAAAGAATTCAATATTCAGTGTGCAATGAATTGCCTTCCTGTTACTATCCTATGTCTCTGTAATCCTTTCTTATCTTTATTCTTCCTACTTAACATTACTAATCCTCATACCCCTATCCTGTAATGTACTGATACCCCCCACATCTAAGGTCATGGCAGAAGTCACCCCCAAAAGGTGGATCCCGACATATGGCAGCCCCCTAACACATATGAATACAGTTATGTAAATGTGACAGTATGTGTGTGTTAGAGTTTATATTGTTGTGTAGATTCACCATGACAATGGCAAATCTTACAAAGGAAAATATTTAATTAGGGTGACTTGCTGACAGTTCAGAGATTTAGTCCACTATTGCCATGGCAGGTAAAAAGGCAGTATGTAGACAGACATGGTGTTGATGCTCAGAGTCCTTAGATCTTGATCCAAAGACAGCAAGAAGTAAACTGAGACACTGGCTGCCATCTTGAATATATATGAGGCCTCGAAGCCTGCCTCCACAGTCAAGGACTTCCTCCAACAAGGCCATACCTATTCCAACAAGGTCATATCTCTTAATCATGCCACTCAGATACCACAATGTCTGTATAAATGTATAAGCCTACCTATATCTTTACTGTTGTCTACTGAGGAGGCCTGGCCATTGTGATATAACTAAGTATGACTATGTAAATAACTTTATCCTGTCAAATAATCCAAAATTCATTAGGAAAAATGTGGGATTCCAGAAATGGGTCAGTAAATTAAACAGTGAATTCAAGTTTTCAGTTATGCAAGAAAGTTAAGTATAAAAGAATGGTGAAGACTTGAATAAAGGACAAAAGTTTGAAGGATTTGTAATTGGCATATATTTCCTGATTAGATTGCCAAGCAAATAGTAATAGTAAAGGATTTCAACTGCCTGAATAAAACCCAAAATCAGAGTTTATGCACACGGAAATGAAAATGTTTGAATTACATAATTTGAAAGCTTGGCAAGAAACAGGATTCTCACCCAGACTCAAATTACCACCCCATGAAATATGCATTTACTGCAAAGGGACCATAAGTAATTTACAATGGAGGAAGCAGAAAAGGTATCAGCTTCATCAAATGACCAATGTGAACAACATCAATAATGAGGCAAATGGGTGCTCTGGGTCACCTGATAAGATGTATCATCTGGTGAATGTCATGACTAAGATATGGAAGTAAATATATTTTGAGAATATGCCTAACAAAACAAATGGGAGGCACTTGGCTAAATGTGCCAAGATGAATGTGTTATAATGAAATGCAATTAAAGACTGAAGAACTGCCTCACACTGGAGAAGTACAGTGTGAGGTGCAGCAGATTCTGAAATTGACTCTGAGCATGAATGTGAGTGATCCTTCAGTACCAACTGCCTCATTCTGATAGCTGCATTATGGCTCCAAAGACTAATATCGTCCCTGAAAGAGAAACACGCTAAAAATATTCAGACATAAGAGGCACAGGCTGGTAATTCTAATTGGTTCAGCAGGATAATGTGAAGTAGAAACGTTTTCAAGTACGAGAGTGTTTTAAAAAGTGAACGATAAAAGGATAGAATGTAGCTATAGAAATCTGAGAAACATAGAGAAAAGATGGATGGGGATTCACTGAGAAGTCTAGAAGACACATTTAGGGGAGATGGAATCCTTGCCAGCATGACTACAGAGTTTTGTTTGGCATTGTTGAGATACATGTTAGTCAAAATCCATCAAACTGTACTCTTAACATCTATGCATCTTGCTCTATTGTACCTTGCTGAAGTAACTGACATTCAAAAATGTAGGCAATGAGTTCAGGAGGTTCATTCAAAAGGCTTGGTTTGGAAATAAAGGAAGGAAATGAGGCCTTAGCAAGAGTAAGATACAGAACCAACACAAAGAGTTTTCCTTTTCTTGGTTTTCCCTTTTGCTTTGTCTCCATATTTGGCTTTGGGATATGTAATTATAGAATATGAATTATCTGATGATGCTGAAATAGATGAGGTCCAGAGAAAGAAGCTGGAATTGGAAGGGTTAAAGGAGATCTAAACACAAAAATATTAGATGCTAAGGCAGAGTTCCTGGTGAAAGAAGACCACAGGGCCTGGTCAGAGGGGCACCTCACTCTCAGGAACATGCAAGTGTGACTCTAATATGAGACCAGACCTAGGGAGCTGAGTTTCTCACATTCGATATTCTTAGTTTTATTTAGAAATAGGATTTTTCATCATCTTTTGAGTACTGAAGATTTAATATGACTAAGGGGGTTTTGGAGGTGGTGTAAGCCTGAAATTAAAATACAAAGACCAAGATAAGGGTTGAATTTCAATCTTCTGGTTGCATATTAGGAACACTGTGGCTTTTACCACTTATCTAGCTTTACACTAGAATAAAAAATTATTTTCTTAAGCCTGTTCTTAGTCTGATTATGCAGTCTCAATCATATTAATTCCTTAAGTCTACCATGCAGAATAGCAATGTGCTTGAATAAAATGAATTGAAAGACCAGAAATAGGACTGAAAGAAATGTGTAGTATCCTATTCTACCTGATAGCTTGTCTAATGTTATGGGATTTAAGTCTAGATGAACTTGACAATGACATATATGTTTTCTTAGCAGAACAGAATGGTGAGGTTTAGACGGTGTGGAAATGAGTTATAAAGGCATAAAAGAAGGGATTTGGCAGTAATTTATAGTTTTTTATGTTCTCACTGCTAGCAAGTTTTGTTTTCAAAAAATATTTAAAAACAAACTATTTCTAATATCAAACTATTTGTATTTAATATCAAACTATTTGTATTTAATAACAAACAATTTTTATTAATGATTTTACTAGCTTTGTTATGATTCCAAGTTTAGAACTATTTCTTTCTTGGTGCTGTTTCTTAGATATATTTATCACTATCTAAGTATTGTCAATAGAGAAAGACAACTCCAAATTCCTATATGATATTTTTCTAAGTGTATTATTATATTTAAGGCATCTTTCATGGAATGCTTTATGTAGAACAAGACTTCAGAGACCTGTGTATCCTATTCTGTTGGGTGAAAGAAGACTCAGTTTATGAAAAATGGCCTATAACCACATATTCATTTAATTTGCCAATTTCTGGACACATCTGCAAATTTTACTACATGATTTCCCTTAGGTCTCTGGTTACTGTGGTCTGAGGTGATGTTTATATGCCAGTGAACACTCCTGCCAAACTACTGTGGGGGGTGTGAGGTGGCTGATTCGGACTGTCCATAACTTCTCAGTCAGATATTTTTAAAGAGGTATGAATAATAGCAAGTCAGTTCATTTGACCTCAAAAGACTGTCAACTCATTTTACAGAAGATTTAGCTCAGCTTCCCTTCTTTAGTCTGAAGGGCTCAGTAGCTCATGTGCCCATGGAGAATGACTTCCAAAAAGAAATGAATTAAAGATTATAATATCCCCACAAGTTGTTAGGATAAACACTGGAGACAGAAAGGCACAAGCACACACACATACACACACACACACACACACACACACACACACAAAGGTAGGTTAACTTGGTCCCCAAATGGACTTAGTACAAAAGTGGCTCTGAGCAGGACACTCATAAGTTTAAGGCTTTCTTCCTGTATGAATAATCTGGTGGTTAATTGAGTTGGCTATCTGAGGAAAGATTCCCCCCAAAGGGTACAATCACAATGTTTCTCACAGAGGTACACTGCCTACATGCTAGACATCTCCCCCTCAAGCCAAATATAGAGAACTTGTTCTCCACTTTGTGGGCTCTATGGTTTGTAAGAAAGGACAGAACGACACGCTATACAGAGCTTGCTCTCCACTTTGTGGGCCCTATGGTTTGTAAGAAAGGAGACAATGATGTCACAATATCCCTCCACTCAAGAAAATGTCAACCTCTTTATCTCACAGGTTCTTTCATGAATGACAATGTATGACATATACAGGTCCTCTCTCCATGGTGGATCCTTTGGTACCTGTGGAGAATGGAGCTGCAAGGGAAAGCTTTCTGCACATACCTTACACTGAAATGGCTCCCCATCTGTATAAGTGAACTGATGCTGGTTCAGGGACATAGTCTGACAAAAGCATTTTCTAAGTCACAGGCACTTACAGGCTTCCTCTCCTAGGTATACTCTATATGGTAACAGAAAATGTGAGTGCCCACAATAGATGTCAGCACACTACACCCTTACACACTTCTATCTGAAACTTTAAAAATACATTTATTTACTTAGTGTTATGGGAAGTAGGCCAAGACAAGCATGTGGAGGTCAGAGGGCAACTTTCAGTAGTCCGTTCTATCTTGTTATCATGTGGTTGATATCCAGAGATCAAATACCAATCTCCAGGCTTCCTTTCCAAAATTCAACTATGACAGTATTTCCCATATTAAAGTAGTGTCTTCTCAAATAAAAATTAAAACTAGAGAGCATATTTAATTTTATTGTTGTTGTGAAACAATAATAAGAAGAACATGCTGTTTCTGATAGGTATTTGAGCAGATTGCTCAATGATATCATTGAAAAAAATGTGCCTTAAAACTAAATGAAGAGTAACTCAAGCACTGGGAATTGAATTCTTCTCTTTCAGCACAAGTTTCCCTTGAGGTGAAAGTTATAAAATTATTTTATTAGTGATTATTTTCACTCTTATGGAATGATTTATTTGATATGAGATATATATATATATATATATATATATATATATATATATATATATCCTAGAAACCACATGTTAAAAATCTATGCGCCTGAGAAAAACAATTTAGATAGGTTTTCTTTGCTTACTTTATTTTTGTTTTCCTGTTTTTTCTTTTATTTTTTCAATAGCATTCCATCCAAGAATCTTAGCGTGACATCCATCCTACAAACCTCAAGCCATATGTGCCTCATAGAATATTGCGTGCTGTGTTCTGTTAAATCACATTATAGTGTCAGAATACTCCTTTTGGCCTGTGACATAACAGTTGACCTGGAAAATTGTAGATTTAAGACAGCCATCTCAAGAGACACAGATGGACTCATGCAAGTAGGAGGATTCCCTAGAACCCTTATGGTAAGAAGAAGGTGTTACCTTCAGATAGTTCAGAGGGGCCATTTGCCATTATATAGAGTACAAGATTTGGAGTTAGCAAGGGGTTCCATTCTCAATTCAGAGCTCTGATATTTTGTTATTCACTAGTTCTATAGAGTGAATAGGAACTGTACATAGATCTTATTAGGAACCAGTGTTTTGATGCATGCAAAATAAATATATGGTGATGTTATCCAATGACTGCCAATCATTATTCTTTCATATCATGCCTGATTCATTTTGTTATCATTTAGCACCTATTGATGGACCTTAGATACATAATGAATGAAAGACAAAGTCAATAATTTGTAAATAGTTCTTGTTAACTAAAATAAGGGTTTTTGTATTGAAAGCATTTGGTATGGAAATTTATTAATGAAACACAACTGTTTTAACTTTGTAAACACACACACACACATACACCTCTGATGGAATGAAGTATTACAAATTAATTCCTAGTTGTTATTGTAATACTTTGAACACAACTCCAATCTTACACAAGCAAGTAGAAATCTGATAGAAGATATCCCTTGTTTGATTTTTCTTTGGAAAAAGGAAGTATGAAGTCATATTTAGAGCTGAAGATGGACCTTAGAGACCTCAGATAAAATTCTTTATTTTACAGATTACTACAGTAAGACATGGGGAAACTAAGTAACTTATACGTGGTCATGTCAGCAAAACCAAGATTAGAAGTCAGGCTAGAGAAATCTCAATGCCCTATTCTTTATTCTGCATCACATGCATAAATCAAACTTAAGGTATAATGATATACCTGAGTGATTTAAACATGATTCTGTATTGAAATTTTATAGAACAAAACACATCTTGTATCAATGAAATGCAAAGTAAGAAAGAATTCATGCTTTTCCTGTCAAAATTTGAGGGGGAATTAGTAATATTTTACATTGACTTTCTTCCATGATTTATTTTAACATAAATATGAATGTAGTACAAAATTATCAATGACAAACATATACTGCTGTTTTTAAGGTGATGCCCTTAGGAGAAGAAAGTAAATCTTCTTCAAAGTAGGATTTACTCTGTAGGATTGCATGAAATCTCCTGATGTGCAGTAGGCAGGAACTAAGACAGAGACCTACAACTGGACAATGTGTAAAGGTCAGAGACCTTGAAATGTTCAGTCCTAAATGGGATGTATTTATCAAGTCACTCCCCTCTGCATTCAGGATAACATACGGAAGAGGAGGCAGAAAGATCGGAAGAGGGGATGGATGACTCCAAGGGAACAGTGTCTTCCAGACACAACAGGATTGATGAACAGAGACAGTAGCAGCAGTCACGAGACCTGCACAGATTCAAGTCAGTTGGGAACCCAGTGCTGAGAAAGGGACTCCCACCCCAGCCAACAAGTTATCTGCAGTTCCCACTGGCAGAGGGAAAACAGTTTTCTCCAGTGTAGTGAGTCTCAGTGTGTATACAAACCACTCTTAAGGACCAGATTCCATGCTCAGCAGTAGATGATCCACACAAAATGAACCCAGTCGTATTTAAAAGATATTTTGTCTCATATTCCTTGGTTTGAGCATTTTTAAGCCTAATTTCTGCTTGTATATTATGATTTCTGTAAGTGTTACAGCTCTGCTCTGAGGGTGGTGATGTCTTGTATACAAGTATGTAAGTTTTGCAATTCTAAGAGGAATGGTTTTCCCCAGTTGGAGTGTTAAAGCTCTGAGGGGAGAGGTTTCTCCTATGCTGGTGTTACAGTTCTGAAGGGAAAGCTATATCCTGGCTTTAGGAAGCAAGGGATACAAAGTAATGCTACATAATAAACCTCACATAAGAGATTTATTTGAAAACACACAAGAAGGTGGCTACCTCTGCTCAGGCAAAAGGCGCAGAGAACTGAGCAGGAGACAAGCTTACATAGGATTTCTTGGGGGAGGGAGGAGATTTCCAGGGTGGAAACTGATGAGATTTCAAGTTCTGAGTCTGGGACAAATCCAGGGATTTGTGGTTTATTCTGCTCAGGCAATGGTGGATTTTTGTATCAAGGATTGCTGGCTTTTGGAAAGTTTTTTTTAATTGATTTTATTGAGCTATAAATTTCTCTCTGCTCCTCCCCCTTCCTCTCCCCTCCCCTTCTACCCTCTCCCATGATCCCAATGCTCCCAATTTACTCAGGAGATCTTGTCTTCTTCTAATTCCCATGTAGATTAGATTCATGTATATCTCTCTTAGGGTCCTTATTGTTGTTGATAAGTTTTTACCAAGTGGGCTCAGACCTTATGCACTACAGTTTCTGATTTTATTTTGTGTTTTTTGTTGGTTTTAGAATGCATATGGGCTGTGTGTGTACATGCATGTACATGTTTCTCATGCTTTTTAAAAATTTGTCCCTTTGTTTCCTTAAGAGGGAGGGAGAGAGAATTGAGAGAGGGAGAGAATGGAGAGAGGGAGAGAGAGAGAGAGAAGGAAAGTCTGGAATTGGATGGGTGTAGAGGTGGGAAAGATCTGGAAGAAGAGGGAGGAGAAACCATGATCAGAATAGGCTGTTTGTAAAACATTTTCAATAAAAGAAAAGAAAACCTTGAGGTGCATTCTACTTCAAAGGTACTGTGGTCTCCCCTGAGAACCTCAGGAACTGAATGATCTTGAGTAGATTTTAACCTACCACTGTCTAAGTACAAAGAACTGTTCACATTGTGATTCATAATATGTAGTTACTATTGGCATTATTTGCAATAAGTCACATGGAGTGCCTAAAATATAAGATAGAATAAGAGAAAATACTAATTGCTTCTCTCACTGATATTACTGTGATTATTATTATACATTGTCCAAGATATAATATTCACATTTTCTCACACTCATAGAACATGGCTATCCCAACTCAACTGCATATATCATTTGATTGAGAGTTGATGTATTGTATTTCATTGTAATTTACCAGTATGTGTTTTACTACTAGACATTGCTATTCACTTCAAAGTTTCAAAAGGTGACAGTTCCACATTTGTACTTGCTTCACTGGAAACTTAAAGCTATTTAAAAGGCCTCACATTTTCATTATAGCCTTCTCAATCAGCTAACTGCTCTCTATTTCATTTGGAAATCAAGGTGAACATAGAAAAAGAAAACCTCTAAGAGATTTGAATAAAGTTAATATGGGCTGTACCTAGGTGTTAGTAAGAAATTGATTTTATTTGTTTTGTTTTATGTATCATCTTGATCTGTTATAATTGAAATGAAATGAATCAGGAAGATTCTTTGTGCATATTACATCACCTTATGCAAATAGCTCCCTATAAGCATCATCAAAGTAATGAAACCAAAGCAAGAAAGTGATTTTAAGTTGTCAGTCAAATATTTACATATGCAATCCTTCCTCAGTATATACTGTTTTCCTCATCTCAAGATCCTTATTGCCAAAATCCAAAAGGATGAATGAATGAGATTTATTTCTTTGGCAGACTAACAATGTGTATAAAATCCTTTGTCACCTTTAAGCAGACAATTGCTGGTTATTCATCGTCCACATGCCTGTTGCTGATTACCCTGGGGAATGGTGCTAAAGAAAGTTAATTTTTCAATGTGTTCGTTAGCAACAAACTCAGAATACTAAGCAAACAAGTCATTTTTCAAGTACAACAATTGCCTTCCAATAAAGTACATTTCAAAATTTCATCTTTTTACAAATAACCCCAACTATTATTAAAATTTCATCATAAAAATTATATCTACAGAATAGTCATAATACACTAATTTTACTTATATCAACTAATACTTATTAAACTTTGTGCTTTTATACTAAAATCTGAAATTAGGATTGATTCTTTGATAGCATTGGTGGGCAAAGCAAAAAAATCGATAGGTTAGAAATATTGGATGTGGTTTGTTTTAGTATAGATCCAAATTCTGGAGGTACCAACAAAACTACATAATTTTAAAACATTTTAGACTCTAAAATTAGAAGGAATATGATTTTTTACAAATTAAATCTATAAATTAGGTTAAATAAAGGAGCTTCAAAATATGTCTAAAATCAACTACTGAATTCCTTTTCCTAATCAACTTACAGAAACTTGCATGTTTGTTCTCAAATTTCAATAATTTTCATCAGTTCAAAATAGAAAAAAGTCTTAGAAAACTTCGTTAAAATTTAATAAAGCATGCTGCAAACATTTTCTTTGTCTGGTAATCTCTAACCAATATCTTTATGTTCTTTCTGTATTAAGGTATTAATACAGAATTATTAGTCAGGGATAGTTGTAATGTGTGAGAACATTGGAGGATGGATACCTTATACGGAGAACTGAAAGAATGAGTTAGTGATTCTTCCTTCTTATCTTTGAGGGGTCTCAGTAGATTTGATGATGCCCAGTAACATTAGTGAGGGAAGATGATTTTCAATTTACTGACTCAGGTAGGTATGATTTTACAGACATACCCAGAAATTTGTATAGATTGTAACATTTTACTGCCAATGAAGGCTTCCCTTAGACCATTCCAGGAAACATAAAATTATCTGTCATATTTTCTAAGCCTTAGAATAAGAAAACACCAAACCCTATATTGGTTTGAAGGTAGTCAAATGAAGTCAGTGTCCCATATGATATATTACACATTCAGAGAACAAATTTACAGCTTTTATCATACCTCCTTGTGATTACTAACAGAAACTTAATGACTGATAAACTAGTCATGAATCTTTGTTATAATGATTAAATTTCTTCAGTCCTTTGGAAATAATGGGACAAATTAAAGAGTCCATATATTATCAGCATGAGGAGTCTCAAGGCCAACTGTATTTTGCAATTAGATAATGGAAGTCATCTTGTGGTGCCTATGGGGCATTTATCACAGTTCAAAAACAAGATTTTTCAGGAAATCAAAAATAAGAACAAATTTAATAGGTTTGTCTATTATTTTTAAATAAAGCTGACCTTTGTTCTTATGGCTGCATCTTGATTTGTAAAACAACAGCACATTTGCTATTTCTTATGGAGGAGAGGGAGAGAGGCAGATATAACAGATTAAAACATCACATTAAAATATCCATAATGCATTAAAGCCATGTGCTTCACGGTGTTTGGTAGTTATTAACCTAGAGGGGCATTTCTCTACTGGTTGACTATAATAAAAAGAAACATGGCTTTTCTCATAGCAATCTGGTGATGTACAAATCTCTTCATTAACTTTGGGTTCTTCTCTATGTTCCCAAACACTCAGCTCCTAAAAACTGCTGGCTGATATGCACCTGTGAAATTGAATGTGCCCCCGATTCTGCCTTTTTTTGCCAGAATGAAACAGTAAGAATGATAAGAAAGTTATGTGAATTTGTAGGAGATACACGTATGCTGTTGGAGTCTAACAGAAATATTTTAACCACTGGCCTGAATCCAATCTGCACAGTAATTTAATAGACTATCAACCACAAATGCAATCCATAAGGCAACTAAATGGGAACCAAAAGCAATAGGTAATTTTCCTGGAATGGTATTGGTAAAATCAAACTAACCTCTATGAAA
Organism: Ondatra zibethicus; assembly: GCA_004026605.1. Classification (NCBI taxonomy): domain Eukaryota; kingdom Metazoa; phylum Chordata; class Mammalia; order Rodentia; family Cricetidae; genus Ondatra; species Ondatra zibethicus. The sequence continues at coordinate 29,533 of PVIU01006833.1, forward strand.
AAGGAAACTGCCAGGCAATACCACACAGTCAAAATCTTCAATAAGATAGTAAAACAGATTAGACCCTATGATATATTCCTTCTAAAAAATTACCAATAGTACAGGAAATCAAAATACCCGAAAGCATGGTTATTTCAGTCATAAATGATAGCTTTTGTTCCCTAATCTAGAAAGATAACTCAAAGGCAGTTGGTTTTAGAAAACATGCAGGTATACATGATTAAATAATTCATTCTCTTCAAACAATTCATCATTTAGACATTCTTTTATTATATTATTAATCCTTAGGACATCCAGACATTTTAGAATGTTGTTTTTAGGAGTACGGAATCATGCAAAGATAGAGGAAGGCATGCAAAGTAATTTATGCCATGACTTGATCATCACGATTTTAAGAACAGGAATTCAAGGGTTATGAATAGTTACACTCTGACTCAATTAAATAGAAAGACTTAAACTGGCTATAAGAGGGGGAAAACTATAAAGCAAATTCTACAGTAGGAAGTCAATGAAAGCTTCAAGTACTCAGTGAACTATCTGTCTAATTTAATATGTATAGGGCCAAATTAAAGAAACAGCAAGACACTCTCAGGTCTGAACATCCGCTCTGTCTGAGGATTCATTTCTTTGTATCATATATTATATCACATAATGAGTATACATGACAAAAATATTGCCCATCAGCTTCATTTGTAAAACGCATATTTTGCCGCACATTACAATGTCCTATGTATAAAATTCTTTATGAAGCTCTTTTATGCCACTGACGCTCAGATTTCTCAAATGTGTGAAATAGAAGAGCCAACAGCTTTTGATATTACAAAAGAGTTCACCTTTGTTGATGACACTGGATTGGTAACAGGAGAAGATAACTTGGGAGACAACTGAAAAGATCCAGCACTATGGGTATACAGACATTTATTTAAGCACTAAAAGGGATTTGATAACTTGTGTGACAGTCAGTGTGTTCCATTGTGATATAACATTCTATATATTTTTATTGGCATTTACAAGTTATTAAATGAGGTAATTGTCCATGTCCTCATAAAGTTTTTCTGCTTGTATAAAGCATGGAATTTAAGTTAAATAACTGAACATGCAATTGATATTTCTATAAATCTTATGATAAAAAGATGAAGCACTTTGACAGAGCAAAGTATAAAACTTTGGTAAAGCAAAGAAATATGAGTATAAAATTTAGGTAAAGCAAAGAAATTTGTCGCCGGAATTCTACAAAACAATTAGGACTGTAATGGCGGATGAGCACTGTAACACAGAAAATGCTATGTCAATGGTGGCCTATAATATGAAAATGCCATCTTGTTTCCAAGAAATTGAAAAGTTAGCACCATGACACTTTTCCATAAATGTTAGAGAATAAGAGATACAGAAAAATGACTGAAGACTTGCAGCATGCGGGGATTAAAAGGATATTGTTAAAAGTTTTAGAGCAGTAATACTTGGCAGTTTATCTGAGTAAAGAAGTCTGTGGGCTGGGCAATTCTTACAACCATAAAAGGTTCAGGGAGTTCTGTCTAGTGAGCTTATAGACAAGATACAGAAGGAAAGCACAAGAATCACTCAACCAACTAGGACAAGGCATCTTCCTTATTTGGACATGTAATGAGGTTCTTAACTTGGATAGGCATCATGTGATGCGCTGACTGCCTATGATTGTGGCTTGGCTGTTTGTGTTCTTTGCTGTACTCTTAGGTTATATTTTATTTTTGGTCATATAATCACTCATATTGCAGTTTGAAAGCAGGGAATCAATGAATGAACTGTCTGTCTCAAGTCAGACCTTAACTTGGCAATGTGTTAAAATGGTTGTTTCCTTTGCCCCTATTTGCAAAGGGAAACCACTGGAAGGTTTTATAGAAAAGGGCATGGCCAAAACTTCACTTATAAAACGGTTACTCTGCCCCCGAGAATGAGAGGAGAAATGTTGACATGCGAGCAAAGGACAGGAAGTAAATGTGTTTATGACATCCTCCCAGTGGTTCATCTCTCCACAGTTTCCATTAGGTCTCAGCTGCCAGCTGCAGGAGAGAAAGGCAGCATCCAGCTCTGAAATAGACTTTGTGTGGTAAATATGTGTGAATTCAACATCAGCAATAATTGTCAGTTGCTTCTTCTTGACTCAAGGTAAAACTTTGGAAATAACTACACGGAGTCATCTAAATGAAACAAGTTACCATAATAGCTTACAGTAAACAGAGCATGGCAAGTGAATTTGTAGAACTAATTGCATGTTCACCTATCATGGGAACTCCCTAATTCCTAGATGATCACCTGCTGAACGTAGGGTCCTGTCAAAAGTTGCAATTGTGATTCATTTGACACAAGGTGGAATTAAGTTAAGAATTAAACAAACCCCACGTGTTTACTTTTATTTTATGTGGTTATGGTAATATGAGGCTTAAGGGAGAAGTTATGAAAATAATATGCTTAGACAAAAGACAAAAAAAACCATTTTACTCTTAAGTAAATATATATAAATCTGACAAAGGAAATCATTAAGCAGGATTCTTAATGTGTCCTGAAGTACTTGTCCTCGGATGCAACTAGGGATTTAGACACATTAAAATGAACACAGTGATGTGCAAATGCCCATATCAATAAAGTTAAAAAGGTTTGAGTGATGTTAAACATGCTCCTTGGGGGTAGGCTAATTAGTAAACTAGAGAGTCTTAAAACTCTCAAGTGCCATCTTTGAACTGAAGAAGACATCTACTAATGAACTCCCCAGTGGATGCGGAGTCTAGATTTGCAGTATCTCAGTGCTTGAGCTTCAACTGTGTTGATGCATTAAAAGCAACTTAAGGTTTAGCAAAGTGGGCTGGGAATATACATAGCACCAGGAACTGAAGGCATTTTGTCTTTAATTTCTTGGTTATATTTAATCTATATAAGAAAAAAACAAATACATCCAATGTTAGGCAATAAATAAAAGAACAGAAAGTAACTTTGGAGTGAATGGTTTATGTATTTGGTTAGATTTATAATAGATAAAAGAATGTGGGTAGATATTTGAGAAAAAAAATGTGATAACTAAAATCTGAGTCTTTCATTGGTTTACAGACCACAAAGCTAAAAGAAGTAAATTTGCCCTGTTAGCAAGCTTTCTAGAGTAAAACTATTAGCCTTCATGTCCATTATATTATTCTAAATGGAATATTTTAAGACTGTCAATCAGAGAAGATCATATATTTTACTTTGACATCTGTACAAATACATGTGGGTTTGTTTTTAAATTTTTTAATTACAATTTAAGGTCAGTATAAGTTTGACTCACAGTTCAGCACATCTATTCCCTCTCCTTAATTGAAAAGAACTAATACTGAAAACTACACCCTACTCTGGTTTCAACTATGTCATAGCTCACTAAGTGATCCTGAGAGATCTTAATCTCTAAGAATGTATTTCTCCTGTCTACAAAATGAAGAGCTCAGGGGAGATGCATTCACTACTTCAGGGATGTCTGCCACCTTTAGTATGGAGGACTTGATTTTGGCTTAGATATGTCCAGCATGGAAGTATTTTTGCTGTACTTTATAGGTGTGTATTCACCTAAATTTTTAATCTTTATAATAGGAAAAAGAGTTACCAACAACTTGGTGACATTTACTGCTCTATACCAAACCATGATTTATTACACGCCATAGTCAAGGCTCTTACTCTCAGAGCTGTGGCTCCTGTGAGCATTCCTCTGGGATATTTCAGGATTTATCCATCTTTTCCGGGGAGACTCTAGAGAGAGTAAGTAGGTTTTAGAAACCAAAACTTTATCAGATGAAGGGTTCCTAATTAGATGTCAAAGGAGGGTCAGAAAACACGGGAGCTCCGGTAAGAAAACGTACACATGCAGCCTGTTTCCTTCCTTCCTTCCCTGAAGACAGGAAGGCAATCCCAAATCTAAGTTTCTAGTGTTTGAAGCAGAGGAATAAGGCCAAGACCCAGTTATAAAAAAAACAAATCACCAATACTGAACATTCAAATATATGTGTGTGTATATATATATAATTGTTGTGTTGACCTAATAAATACATATATACATAGATTCCTTATATCATATTTTATTCTGGGTTAGAATTTGGATAACTTGCTTCCAAATTAATTCAGGATTTTTAATCAAAACTGGTTATTACCTCACTTCTGTAAAGGCAGAAAAAGCAATGAAGGAAGAAAGAAAAAGAAATAAAGAAAGGAATAGACGAGGTGAAAAGAAGGAAGAAGGAGGGGAATTAAGGAAAGGAACTTTCTTAGTCTGCTTAAGAACACCGCATCACTTGGGTTTAGATCTCAGAAGAGAATGAGTGCAGAGTTGGATGAGGGTGAAAGCCCAAGGAGGGCAACGAATGATTATTGTTAGGCTCTTTTCTGAGACTTGAGCCACAGATGTCACAGATGCCTAGTAAGTGGTATACCTGAGTCCTAAATACTTACCTTACTTCTATTCTTAACTTTATCTTTATCCCAAAATGGAAATATAGCTCTACTTCCGTGTCCTTTATCAAGATCCCTCTGAACTACACTGACCTTGGCACTCACCATGTTGTTGCTGTGATTGGCGATTTTCACGTCACCGGTTTTGTTTATTAATGAGCAGATGGGATTGTGATTTAAGACAGCAAAATGTTCTAACTGTCAAATAGTCTGTTGAATACTTGTAATGTGATCCTATAAGTCCATAATAAAATCTGTCATTTAGGTAGTAATCTAGATTTTTATGTTACCAGCTTTTAAATTGTAAGTATCTCTAAGAACTAATGCTGGGCTACCCAATTGTGGCACACAGTGAAAAGCTGCTGTATAGCATTGATCATGTCCTAACATTTTGTCTGCACTGTTCACTGGATAGAGTTGCATGGAGAGAACCAGAGGCATGATATGCAAGGAAGAGGTACAGGGACAAAGTGGATGACACACATAAAGAAATAAGAATCCTGTGCCATGAGAGCACACAGACTTAAGACAGCAGTGAGCGGAGAGCCACGGGATCAGCATGCTTTTAACTTTTTGCATCTTTTCCATTTTTAGGTATTTCTTAAGGTCACAGTTGATTCTTTCTGTGGAGCTCTAACATTTTATTTATACACAGAGCGTTGTTTGATCTTACAGTGAAGTGCAAACATTAACAAAAATAGTGGGATCATCTGGGAGAAATAAATTTTTAAGTAATATTTTTCAGAATGACAGAATGAAGAAGAATGCTAATTAGTGCTCAGTTTCAAATACTGAAGGAAAGAGGAGTGGAAAATGAACGGGATACAAGAAGAAAGTTAATTGGGCTTTAATAACCGAAGTGGAAGAGGATGACAGTAGTAGAATGGAAAGGAAAAGAATGGGAAACATTTGATTTTGTTGTTGTACAGAGGCACTAATGTAGACAGAGCAAAGGAGAATGGAGAAAGCAAAGGGACAAAGAGACTGGAATTGAGCCAGAAACGAAATATCTTACATCAGTTTTCTTGTAGAGGAGAGATGGTAGGTAAAAAAAGAGATGACATCAAAAGAGCAACCTTTAAGTGAACCTTTAATCCTTTCTTTCCTCTCATGAAAAAAAAAAAACCTAGCTTGTCATTTTATCTTTTTCTGCACACCTAACATGGTTTGTTTGCTTCTGTTTGTATGTGCATGTTTTTCTGCACCAACTGCCACAATTAGCTTCAGATAGACCTGCGGCTCCAGCCAATCATTACAGGCTGGGCCAAACGTATCTTACTTTGAGGAGAAATTTAAAAGTCCTCACGTTACTTTAGACAGAGTTGGTTCTGAAAGGGAAGGGTAAGATGACCAAAATGCATGTCATTGTAGATAATAGTATATAATAGACCAAAAAATGAAAAGGAAATAAGCAAATGAACAGAGTAGAGGGTCAGTGATTCTCAGGGTCTCTCTTCTCTAAAGTGAGAAAAACATACAAATGACCCTTGTTTACCATCAAACATGACTATTAGTCTGTGACATATTTAAAAGGTTAACAGCATCTTTCATAATTCATCTTTCTGTTCAGGAATTGTTCCTTTCCAAGCTTCTCATTCCCTCCATTGTTTTGCTTGTTTGTCTGTTTGTTTTCACATGAAGCATCACCTTCTGCCCACTTTTCAACCTTGCAGGCTGCAAACTAAACATCTTTCAGTGTTCTGAATGTTACACAATGCAATATTTTCCTGGGTAAATTTTAGACCTAAATCCCTTGAGACATCAAGAACACCACTGTTCTCAGAATCCCCCAGTCACTATTTCTGTTAGTAAGTAGTTCCAGGTCATTGGTGAGTGAAGAGCTGATTAATCTTTGCCACTACTACCGGACCCTGGCCAATGTTCAGCACCTTGCAGCACAGCACAGCTCCCCTGCTCCCTTCTGTCCTTGCCTAGGATGCTTTTGATTAAACTTGATTATTTCAGTTCTTGCTTTGTGAAAGAGTCTGAGTGTGGAAAGATTCCTTGAATCTTTGAGTGTGGATAATTTCCTAATATTGCCATTTTATCGAAGTTATTTTTGCAGTTTTCCCTTTACAACATCACCTTTTCTCTCTGAAAAGCCCTAAGAGGGCAATTAATCCGTAACAATCCCACTTTCCCAAACACCTCTCACTGCACCTGAAAAGGAAGGGCAAGGTGAGGAAGGTACATTGATGCAAATGCTGGAAAAGAAAGTTGGTTGAGTTCTAATTTTAAACCATGGTGATATGATAAAATACATGAGGTTATTCCATTTTTTTGTATTTGTTGAGGTTTGTTTTGTTATCGAGTATGTGGTCAATTTTGAGAAGGTACCATGAGGTGCTGAGGACGTGTGCTCAACTATGTTCACAGCAACTTTGTTTGTCATAGCCAGAACCTGGAAACAACCTAAATGCCCTTCGACTAAAGAATGGATAAGGAAAATGTGGTACATTTATGCAATGGAGTACTACACAGCAGAAAAAAACAATGACATTTTGAATTTTGCAGGCAAATGGATGGAGCTAGAAAACATCATTTTGAGTGAGGTAACCCAGACCCAGAAAGACAATTATCACATGTACTCACTCATAAGTGGTTTTTAAACATAAAGCAAAGAAAACCAGTCCACAAATCACAATTCCAGAGAACGTAGACAACAATGAGGACCTTAAGAGAGACATACATAGATCTAATCTACATGGGTAGTAGAAAAAGACAAGATCTCTTGAGTAAAGTGGGAGCATGGGGACCTTGGGAGAGGGTTGAAGGGGAGGGGAGAGGCAGGGAGGGGAGTAGAGAAAACTGTAGAGCTCAATAAAAATCAATAAAAAAAGAAAAAATAGCTAACCAATTAAAAAAAGAAAGTGGGTTGTCTGCGGGAGGAAGATGGAAGCGTTCTTTAGGGGAGGGCATATAAGAAGGGCAGTCCTTGGTGACCTTGGTATAAGCAGAGGAAACAATGGAAATTAGAGAGTTCAAAGCCAACTTTCCCACTCTATAGATCCTATTTTCAGTTAACTGTCATTTCTTCTGAGTTTTCTTATCTTTTTGATCATTAATGACATATTTTATTTTCACTTTTTAACATAATTGATGTACTTTCAAATCCTGGCCCCTCAAGATGAGAATCTGGGGTTCCAGTCTGGTCAGTTAATCTTAGTGCCTGTATTTTCTTACAGACTTTTCACATCTAACTATTGTCTAGATGTCTCATTATGGTTTACTATCTAGTTTATGAACCATATAACAATTCAAAAGTGTATCCAAGTTTTTCAGGGTTCTTTTAAAATAATTGTATTTTACATTATTTTGTATATGGGTAGGATCAAGTAACCATGCCCCATGGCGATTGGTGAAAGTCAGAGGGTGACCTGAGGGAGTCAATTCTTTCCTTTCACCATGTGACTTCTGGGGGCTGAACTCAGCTTGCCCATCTGGGAGAAGGCACCTTTGCCTGCCGAGCCATCTCACCAGACTGTTTCCACGTTTTCAGGCTGATACTCGTCTGAAATCAAGTTGTACACTCCGCTGTCATCTCTTGCCTTTTGTCCCAGTCCCCAACCTCCTGGCCCAGCAGGATACAACTGCCCCCCCATCGCTGCCTTCACTTCTTCCAGCTGGTGCACTGCTAATCGGGCTTTCTACGAATTACTCTAAGCCCCCAAGTTTGTCAGCCAGCAGGAGATTTGAGCAGATATTGGGCTCATGTCTTCTGTTCTTCGCGTGGCTCCTAGAAATCCCCCAGTTTCCAGCTTCCCTGCTGCTTATGAGCCCTTATTCTGACACTAACCTTCCTGTGATTTAACTAAACTAAAGAAAATGAGTCCGGTAAGAAAATGATGAAACTCATCCAGCTGATTCTGAGACACCCTGTGGTTCCAAAGTATACAGTCGTGTGCTACATATAGTGGAATTTAGTCAATGACAGACATCTATACAAAAGCAGTCCTGTGAGATTATGATGGGGCTGAAAATAATTCTGTAGTTTGGAGACATCAAAGGCATCATGGCATTGCAGTGCATGATTCCTATATACAAACAAGCCTACTCTACTACCAATCACACAACCATAATGAACGCAACTGTGTGTGGTACATGACATAGGGCAATGGAAATAAACTAAGTTATTGAGTATATATTCACTTCATTATTTTATTATAAAGTTGGAGAGTTCTTTCGTGCATAAAAAGTTCCCTGTAAAAAGTGTGCTATGCCACGTAAGTAGAAGGCTTATGTGGCTCATGTTTACGTATCCTTTCCTGCATCGTTTTTCTTAGGATGGATTCAATCTTGTGTTGTTTGGTTCTTTGCAGCTTCTAGATATACAAATCCCTCTGTTTATGTTGCCAGTAAGAGACCAGGTGCCTAGATGAGTAGAAAGTTACACTATCAAGGCTCCTATAAGCATACTTTATGATGTTCACACAATGACAAAATCACCTATGGAAGCATTTCTCAAAACGCAGCCCCATCATTCAGTGACACATGAGGGTACTTGTCTCTGGCCTCTGGCTGCTTTGCAATCACACCTCCCGAGGTTTCCCCACAGTCTTACTGTACAGCTGTCAGCTAGCTATTCGGGCAGTTTATACTCCGTATCTGGGTCTCCTTGTTTCTCATGCTGTTCAGAATTTCCTGTTAAAATTTCCAGCTGCTTTTCAAGTCGGGAATGCTGATCTCTGACACCTGGAGCCTATTACCATATAAACAGCTGCACTAGTGAAGGATGGTCCACTAGGGTCAGGAAGCAGCACACTCAACGTCCTTAGCCTGTCAAATTGTAGTTTTATGAGTTAATCATGCCCTGGCTGAATTTTCTTTCACATATCTTCAGTGTTTTTAAATAGTTGTTTATTTCATATCCAGTTTATATGACATGCACTGTTTTGTTTACATGAACAACTTCACTCCCTTCTAAGACTTTATAATTTTGATAGAAGATGTGACAAATCTTTTTATCTATCAAACATTAGTATCTGTAGTGTACCTCTATTTGTGTAAATATGTTTTATCATGGTAATTATCTTTATTATGTTCAATTTTCATTTTCAATTACTTCATCACAGATGTTAGGTATATTATGATTCCCTGAATAATAACTATTGAGGTGTCATTCTATAAGTATTAAATCATAAAAATATTTTAATGACCAATGAAAGCTTAAATATTCAGTTATCTGTTGCATGCAATGGCCTTATGTTAACAAAATGAACTAGAATATAAAGAGACAGGTATAGATGGAAGTTTCTGTCCTGCCTGGTCCCACAGCTATTTATTCCCAAAGAAACACACAGAGGCTTATATCAATTATAAACTATTTGGCCTATTAGCTCAGGCTTATTATTAACTAGCTTTTATACCTTAAAGTAACCCATAATTCTTGTCTGTTTAGCCATGCAGTTTGGTACCTTTTTGATGTGGGATTCTCCTCTGTATGCTGTGAATATGTTTTATTGCCATTAGTTAATAAAGAAGTTGATTTCTGCCAATGACTAAACAGAATAAAGCCATGCAGAAAATCCAAACAGAGATGTAGAGAGAGTTTAGGCAGAGTCAAGGAGATGACAAGTAGCCATGGAAGGAGACAGATGCCCAGGAATTTTACCCATCAACCACAAGCTTTGTGGTAAAATACAACATAATAGGAATGGGTTTATTTAAGTTGTAAGAGTTAGTTAGTAAAATGACTAAGCTATTGGCCAAATAGTATTTTAATTAATATATTTTCTGTGTGATTATTTTGGGTCTGGGCAGCCAGGAAATAAACAAGTAGGCTCATACTACATCTTCTATCAGGGCAGCATTCTTATCTTGCTTCTTATGCATCTGTGTTGTGGCAACTGCAGACTGAGTCTTTCCTCTTCCCAGAATTCTCCTACTCTGGTCACCCTGCTTATATGTCCTGCCAGGTTACTGGCCAGTCAGTGTTTTATTAAACCAATGCTAGTGACAAATCTTTACTAGATCATTACCCCACAGCAGACATGAACAATATTGATTAGGAAAAAAAAACATTTCAAACATAATAAATAAGATGATTTATATACTGACAGGTACATGTTTCATTTACAGTCTCTAGTATTAAATGAGTATGTGGGGACCATGACTTCCAGTGATAAGCGGGAAAGTAATTTTGTTCTAACAATCAGCATTAGAGAAGCTGGGTTACAATAATAAAGAAGGAGTTATGAGAAAAAGGGCTGGTGAGTTTGGGAATTTTATTTGGAAGGAAAGAGATAATAAACAAAGAAAGGAATTGAAATTGGATCTCTTCAATATAAAATGAAACTGAGGGAAAAAGTGTAATTATATTGTGTAATGCACAATAAAATATCCTACTTAAAAGACCTCATATTCTCCCTAAAACAAAGTCTTTCTCTTCAACTTTTTTGAGCATTTCCTGATACCTCATATTTTTATTCCACATAAATTTAAAGAGAAAAGTGTCTTAGCATCATGAGAAAAAATAAGACGCAACTGTATTAAAATCATATTTTTCTTTCAGAGACTCATAGAATTTTAATCATAAGGTGGTTTTCCAGGTACACATTTGGTGATCCAAGACCACTCCTTTCAGTGCGACAGTTGTGTTTCTGAATGTGGCAGACAGGCCAGAACAGATACAACCTGGGGTTGGATTGTACTGACAGTACCATATCAAGGTAAGAAGCAAAATGTAAGAATTATTCTGAGACTGAAGGAATGCCTGATCTGAAGTCAGCCATATCAAACAGAATAGGGAACCTCAGAACTAGGTGAGATAGCAACAGAGAGAAACTCGAAAAATCTCCCTTGTAAGGTTACAGGATGGGAATTAGTATAGCAAGCACATCCACAGACAATAATTTATTGAAATAGCTAAGTCTTTCTTATCAGAAGTAGAGTTCTGGAGCCATCACAAATGAATTGTGTTAGGTCCTCTCTTGGACTCATATGTAAGTTCTGATTCACTGGTGTCATGAGATCTCAGAGGACTGAGAAAAAATCTTTGCCCTAAGTAGGTAAAGAAGGTTCAGAAACTAAATTCCAGGGCTATGAAGAGAATATGGTACTGAAATGCTACAACAGTGGTAGTTCTCAGAGACTCAAAAATCAAAGATTGTGAGGGATGTTGTAATCCCTTAAGATTTGAAACTGCAGACTTTCATTCCCAAGATTAAGTGTCCAGAAGCCATAAGGAAGTGTTATAAGACAGGGAGTTCATAGCACAACTTATAAAACTGTGTCAAAAGAGAGAAATGTCCTGTCATATTGAAATTCAAGGTTTTTACACGGTATACCACACAGCTACATAAAAAATAGTTTAGAGAGAAATAGTATGGCAGATCAAATAAGAGCAAGGGAAAAAGGTAAAGATTCAGCTTGCTGAGTAAAACACATGAGTAGTGGATCTCAGGTTAGAAGTGTCAAGGCATTATGAGACTTTTGAAGGGGGACAAGAAAGCAGTTATAGAAAAATAGTTATGTACAAAATATCCTTAATACATAAATTATTTATTTCTATTTTTCTTTCATTTAAATGAGATTTTTTTCATACAGTACATACTGATTACAGTTTCTCTTTCCCCAACTCTTCTGTGATCCTCCCCACATCCCCTTTGATCTTAATTCATACCCTTTGTGCTTCTTTTTACAATACTACCAGGCATCTAAAGAATAATTAAATTAAAATAAAGTAAAAACAAACAAATTGGAACAGTACAAAACAAACGGAAGAAAAAGAAGCAAAGTAGAGGCACAAGAAACAAAGATGCAGAGACACTCAAATGTGCACACGGTGTAATTCCATCAAAAATTACAAAAACAGAATCCATAATATACATTAAAGGACCTTAAATAATAAGATAAAATGACAAAAACTTAAAAATTAAATAAAATATTAATTAATTAACTTATTAATGAAATGCTCTGACTAAACATTATGAGATAAAGAACGTCCAAAGATGTCACTGAGTTTTGTTTTATTTTGCGTGTGTGTGTGTGTGTGTGTGTGTGTGTTGGACATCTGTTGCTGGACATGGCCCAGCCCTTAAGAATCTTTTTCCTCCAGTACAAGTCAGTTAGAATAAACAAATTTTTTATTTGCAAATGACTATACATTGGAGAGATCTTCATGATTAGAGATGGGGGCTTGTGTACACTTCTTTTCTCTACACTTGAGCCTCATCTGGCACAGATCTTTGATGGTCCTATGCATACTACTACAAGTTCTGTGATTTCATATGTATTCCTGCTGTGCCCACAGCCCTTGTTTCTTTTGTGTCCTTCATCCCCTCTGTCTCTTATAGTCTCTCTGCCGCCTCTTTCCCAAAGTTTCATAAGTCCTGGTGGGAGGGATTTGATGACCACATCACATTTAGGGCTGTGTGTTCAAAGTTCTCTCACTCTCCACACATTATTTGACTGTGTATCTTTGTACTTGCTCCTATCTGATGCAGAAGGAAACCTCTCTGTGATGAATGAGCAAGGCACTGATTATTGAGTATAGCAGAAAGTCATTAGGAGTCATTTTATGGCTATCTTCTTATGCAGAACACTAGTATTTGGTTTTTCCCCAGGTTCCTTGTCTATCTATTCTCAGATTCTTTAACCCCCAGCATTGTCAGGGATTGCTTCTGTCTCATGGAGTGATACTTAACCACAATGATTGCACAAAGCTTATGGGATAAACGAACCATTGTCTGATTGGATTTAAGGAAACCACTGTAAACTGAAGGATTTGTAGATGGGTTGGTGTTTATCTTTCTCTTTGTGAGTGTGCAAAGTGCATCCTGTACCACAAATAATAGTCCATGATTGTGAGGGCTCTACGTAGGCATCAGCTTGATTTCTCCATATTTAATGAATTGTGTAGAATTGTCTTCACCAAGAGGACCTTACCATAGTTTTGAAAGAGCAACCAGTATCCTTGGCAAATGCCTGTGTTGTTTGGAAATTCCCATTGAGGCCCCTATGGGGCAAAAATCTGATTAGATAAAACTCATTCCTAGCACTGGAAGATTTACTTGGTGAAGAATGATGTTCAGTTGTGGCTCACTCTCCCCCGTTCTTTTAGCAATTTCATTTAAATTACCTTCATTATATATATATGAAGCTTTTATATATATAATATATATATATATTTTATATATATAGGAAGCTTTTACTGCATTACATTTCTATATAACCCCTCAAAAGTCAGTAAACTTTAGCTATCCCTCTCTAATTTCCCTCCCTCACACGTCTACCTATTTGATCCTCCCATGCCAGTCTCCCTTTCTCATCTATCCAAAACTATATATTCTGTTTCTCCTAGGGGCTCACAGAAATGGAAGGGACAACCAAGGACTTTACATGGGACTGACCTAGGTACTCTGCATATATGTTACAGTTAATTAGCTTAGTCCTTTTGTAGGACTCCTAACAGTGAGAACAAGGGATATCTATGAGACTTTTACTGGGTTTTTGGACTGCACTCCTCATACTAGGTCACCTTGCCCAACCTTAATACATGGGGAAGTGCTTAGTCTTACTGCAACTTGACATGCCATGTTTTATTGATACTCATGGGAGACCAGCGCTTTCCTGGATAGAGACAGAAAAGGAGATGATTGGGGGTTGGGAGTAAGGTGGGTGGGGGCAGGGAATGATGGTGAGGGAATGGGAGGGGAGAATGAGGGAAGCTTCCCAGGATGTAAAACAAATAAATGAATAAAAATAAAAATACTCCCCCCTAAAAAGTGAGTCTTTCCACTTCAAATGAATAAATTAAGAGAAAATTCCTCCAGCCCTTTGGCCTTTAGGCAATTCCAGGCATAGACAAATTAATAAGCAAGAGAAGCTATCACAAAGGCCAAGGTTTATTGTCCTACTACATTTAATAAGAAAAATTGCTAATGAAAACATCAATTTTCCTTTATGCTTTCAAAGAAAATACTCAGAAGTAACAAGAGCAATATAATATATGGTCCTGAACCATACAAGGGAGTAGTGCAGTATATGAAGAGATTGTGATTTAGTTAGAAAGGAAGATACAGTATCGGTAGATTTCTGAAAAACCCTTTTAAATAAAGATCCTTTAGATTGTTGCAGAACAAAAGCTTTATTAGAATATGTGTATCTCATTCTTTTTGATCTTCAGAAATATTTTTAGTTCATCACTGAGCTATTTTACAGTAGGTACTTAGTCAAACTAGACAGAATTGTGAGAAAGTAATACAGGAAGTCAGCAAGGCATACTAAATTGAATTAAACTGAAGAGGACATAGTAGGAGCTAGAGAATATTACAGACCAAAAGGTGGGCATAGAGATTTCTAGTGTGGGTAGTGACATGAGAAAGAAAATAATCTTGAGTTGCCTGAAGACATTTTATTAACTTTGCTCAAAAGACAAAGGAAGTCATAAAAAGGTAAGACTTTTCACTTTATATGAGGAATATATATTTTGGAAAAGAGGTTTGAATTTTTTAATCCTCATATATCATCACTCTCTGGGGTCTTTCCTATCTATTTGCCTTAACACAGCCACACAAATACCAAACGGTCAGTCATATCAATTCTTTACAAACTCTGTAACATCCATCACAATGTTTAATTAGTCTATTCACCTACTACTTTGGTTTTCTCCCTTTAGACTTTGTTTATTTTGTTTTGTTTGATATTGCATGGTTTTTGGTATAACATCTCACTCTGTTCCCAGGTTGGCCTCAAACTTGTAGCAATTCTTCTGTCTCAACCTCCCAAATGTTTATCTCACAACAAAAAGAATATAGTAGTTGTTCAATCAAAAAGGCTACATGTCTTAGCACTCCCAAACTGGCTCTGGAGTGTAGCCTGACTCCTGGAGAGTTGCTGGTCTTCAGTCTATTGCCTGAGGACCTGAAAATGTTGAATTTAATGTGGACAAGAGCAACAGGATAGACACACTTGTAATTGAAAGTGAGGGCAAGTAGGCAAAAGGAAAGTTTGTGCTTTCTATGTCTGTATGTGGCCCACACTTTGGGTGGGTCTTCCTGATTCAAATAATCAAATTAGGAAAATTCTTTGCAGGAGTGTTCATCACCTTGGGCTTTAGTGATTCCAGATATAATCAACCTGCAAAGCAAGATTTGGCACCAAGGCTTCTGCATCCATCTCCCATTCTACTGTGTGTTTTGCTTCCATTTCAAGTATATAAAATATTTTATTATTGCAGTGTTGGGTATTAAAAAACTCATTCGTGTGAAGCAAGTCCTCTACCACTGAACTGCACTCCAACCCCTTCCCAGTATGATGTAAATTTGATGTAAGACAATGTTTGCTAACTCAGTCTCAATATGATGAACCTCCTATAATTCTTAATACACAGTAATTGCTTTATAAATGATAAACTTACTACTAGATCAACTCAGTAAATAAATTGATAAGGTAATTAGTAGGGATTTTCTGTTAAGCATTGCTCTCTTATATATTGTCATTCTGTCAACCTTGTTTTATGTTGATTGTATCACTATAAACAAATAAATACAGAAAATATGTGGAACATGTTTGAATGCTACTAGACAGAGAATGCCTCCTCTGTTTCCTTAGAGGCCATAGCCAAATTTCCATTTTTGAGAGTGACATCTGAAAATTAATTAGAGATCTACCTCAAAGATGATATATATTTCTCATTGCCGTATTCCAAAACAATGTTTACTTTTTATTCACATTTGAGTTTTAGATCTTTATTTCCTTCCTCAGCTTAGTAGTTTGTGACCAAGTAGGCTTTCATTCTTTATATACAGTAGACAAGGGCACACTCAGAAAGTAACCCGAGTCCCTTGGTTCTATGTCAATAAAGCAGGAAACCTTTGTTCTCCCTACAGCCAAACAGTTAATTGATGCTTTAATCATTTTAATTGAGTTATCACCACTCAATTCACGTAATGAGGTAGAAAATTTTACTCCAATCAACTCTTCCTTACAGGACCAAATTTAAATGGAAAACTGAGTACCTATTACTGTTCTTTAAATCCTTATTTGTCAACTGAATCCCATGATCCAATTAGGCAACTTATATCAAAGAAGCTAAGTTTGTCAATAAAATAAATCCCATTTTATAAGGTTTCTAATGACAGGCATAAGGAAGTCTGTCATATCTCTATTGGGTGATAACTTCAAATCCTCAACAAAGAAGGAAAGATATCGCTGATGTTGTGGTTCATAAATTTTTGATTATTAGGTGGTCATTATATGACCTTTCACATCTAGCACCTTTCCTCAGTCCAGAAGAAGAAACTGAGGCAAAATCCCCATTAAAACTGCTTTAAAACACTGAAAACTAACTGAATTTGTAATTTTAGTCAGGCAGCGATAAAACTATAGTAACAGCTCCTCAACAGTGAAAGCCTTAAAACATTTCAACCATTCAACTCTGAAATCTTGTTTGTATACTCCAAACATGTTATGTCCAGAAAACATTGCCTTCTAATCCTCTGCTCTGGCTCTTACATTCTTCCCACACATTTTCTTTTTAGAGCAAAGCTCTAAGCAGACAGTATTCCCAGAAATTTGACTAGTTATGAGTCTCAGCACTAACAGCCATAAACTGCAAGAGGCTCCTCTGACCATGACTGAGAGCAGGAACATTTTGTGAGTATAAAACTAATTATTTAGAAGTAGTTAGGTAAGAAGTCTATTTAGCAAAATGACAATAGCTTCCTGTCTTTCCCAGCCATGGGTTCTTGAGCAGGTGTACAATAGTAGTTCAAAGTTCCCTTCCATAGTTCAGGCCTCAATCAGAAAGTGATTGGTTTTTCCACATAGTGGTCATGCCACTACTGCACTAGGAAGCAGGCATAATATATCAGAGAAATCTTATTATTGTATAGCTTGTAGTATCTTTGGCTGTATGGAAGTCATGACAACTTTTCCTACTCAACAATTTTCACATCACCTTTTTGTACTATATGAAAGCTAGGCACCAAGAGGGAAGTGTACCAGTCAGTCCCAGCATGATTTCTCTGTATCCTGCAGCCAAAGTTTGTGGTATCTTTGGTAATAGAATCTTAGTCATCTGTTTCTTGAAAGCAGTAAGAGCAATGACAATAAGCTGTATTTTTTGAGGGATTTTGGGATCACCATGACAAACAACTTACAGAGAAGCACCCCATATCTTATACTGTAATTCTTATTTTCTTTTGATAATCTATGTCTTCTGGGAGAAGCATAATTCACTCATATAAAGTGCCTCTATTCAAATGTCTATGTGCACGCATATGTGTGTGTGTGTGCGCGCGCGTGTATGTATTGCTTCCATGATACTTTGTCCTAAAGCTTAGTTGTAGAGTTGTAGCTAACCCTTCTTCTCAAACTTTTCTCTTTTATCCTCTTGATCACATCCATGTTTTAAACTTTCTACTCCTAATCTACTCCTAATATTATCCAATTCTCTTTTCCTATCACATTTGCTCTACTATCTCCTATCACTCGTGAAGACCTGCCATGTTACAGTCATCCATAATAATAAAGGAGCAAGTCTAAGTGTTGCAAGGAGGGGCTGCTTGTTCGTCCTGCCTGCCCGGCTAGCTTAGCTCTGAAATAAACACACAGAAATTGTATTAATTAAATCAATGCTTGGCCCATTAGCTCTAGTCTCTTATTGGCTAACTCTCACATCTTAATGTAACCCATTTCTATTAATCTGTATATCACCAGGAGGTTGTGGCCTACCAGAAAAGTTTCAGCATGTTTATCTCTGGCTGTGGATCCATGGTGTCCCTCTGACTCTGCTTTCTTCCTCCCAGAATTCAGTTCCATCTTCCCCACCTAAGTTCTGCCCTATCAACAAGCCAGGGCAGTCTTTTTTTATTCATTAACCAATGAAAGCAGCACATAGATAGAAGTACCTCCCCTTCTCCCTTCCTTTACATAATCACTAAATCAATATCCAACCTCAAAAAAAGAAGTACCTCCCATACCATTTCCCCCTTTCTGTTTAAACAAAAAGGAAGGCTTTAACATAGTAAAATTACATATAACAAAACAGTTATTGAGCAAGAATTGCAGTTACAATTTTTATATCTACTTTATCTTTTATCATTACTAAGGAAAACTGTAACTATAACTTCTTTAACTCCATCAAAGACTCCAGAAGGATATAATATTACCTAAGTAAACAGGAAGTACATTTTAAGCAACTTCCAAAACTCTAGAATTGACAGAGACATCTCGCTACCTGTACAGTCACCCAGAGTTCTTCTGTACCATTGGTGCATCCATCTTTACCTACAGGACCATGGTGTCCAGAAGACTTTTCCATGAAGCAGGAAATTTCAAAGACAGTCCCGCCTATATTGGCAGTTTGCCAGCCATTTTCTTCTGTATTCTGCAGAATGTCTCCCAGACTCTTTCACAAAGCAGGAACTGCGGAGTATCATCTCACCCTTAGGCAAGTTTAGCAGTAATTTCTCTGTGGGTCCTGCATGCACAGTCTAGCAGTCCAGGCAAGAGCTCTTTATTGTTTAAATGGCTAACAAACTCCATAAGGAGCCTCTTTGATGCCCATCTTCCTCTTGGAGTAGATTGGTGCTGCCAGGAGCAGATGTGTCTCACTGTCATGAAAAGTCCTAAGTTCTTAAACATTTTAAATGTAATATTCTGAAGGTCTCTGAAAGATTTGAAGAATACCTATGTAACTGAAATATATCTCTATATATCTAGAAAATCTAACTAACATGACTACAATTTTGATTATTATAGATGACTATCTATTAACCTATATTTCTTAATTATACATTACATATTTTAATGAACTACACAAACAATACCTTAATAAAGATCAGCAATACATATACATATAACAAAATTGACCTTACATTTGTATCAATAAATCAAGATCCATACCAATGCAAATCTCTATAGCATATCTCACTTTAAATGTAAACAAACAATTATAAACAGTATTCAGGAATATGGGTGTAGATTTAGTCCATCACGTTGGTGCCAATTGTTGCAAGGAAGAGCTGCTTGTTCATCCTGGCTGCCTGGCTAGCTTAGCCCCAATATTACCACACAGAAATTGTATTAATTAAATCACTGCTTGGTCCATTAGCTCTAGTCTCTTATTGGCTAACTCTCACATCTTGATTTAACCCATTTCTATTAATCTATATATCACCATGCAGTCATATGGTGACCTACCAGAAAACTTCAGCAAATCTACCTCTGGCCTTGGATCCGTGGTATCCATTTGACTCTTTCTTCCTCCCAGAATTCAGTTCCATCTTCCCTGCCTACCTACGTTTTGCCCTATCAAAAGGCCAGGGAAGTTTTTTTTATTCACTAACCAATGAAAGCAGAACATAGAGAGAAGGACCTCTCACACCATCTAAGAATCAAATCCAATGCAAGAATACACATATGAGAAAAAATATATTCTGCTTATATTTCTATACCTAAGCTACTACCTCACTGGGTCTAATACTTTATGATTCAATCCAGTTTCATATAAGTTTTATAATTTATTTCTATTTATAGATGAAAAGAATTCCATTGGGTTTAAGTACCACAGTATTATTATCCAGCCGTTAGGTGATGAAGCATCTAGGCTGGTTCCATTTCATTGCTACTGTGAGTGCAGCAGCTATGAGTGTGAATGTGCAAGGATATCCATAGTCAATATAGATTATTATAGGTATATATGCAGTAATATATCCATGCCACATGGTAGTTCAATGCTTATCTTTTTAACAAAATTCCATACTAATTTACCTAGTGGTTTTATCCCTTTATTGACCTGGATTAGCAGGTTGCTTTTGAGTGACAAGGTCCTAAGAGAGAGAACCAGGAGATTAGATAAAGAGAATAGAAGAAAGTGAAGGAAAAAAATGGTTGGGATATGGAAGTCTTCCACAGGCTATGTCTATGTCAAGCAAGTTTATTAAGAACTACAGCATTATATATACTCCACTCAGGAGAAAAATAGTACAGAGTCAATAAAATATATCATACAATGGTACAAAGTCAACAGGAGGCTAATCAAGCAGTGTTGCACAAAGGGAACATAGGATATCTCAAGAGCATTACAGAACAATCACACAGTTGCCTTCTCTTCATAGGGAAATGCCAAGTTCCCAGGAAACAAACATTAATTTCTTTGATGCCCTGGTCCCAGCTCCAGAGTAGATTTGTCTAGTTAGCTCCTGAGAAAAGAAACAGAACTAGGTTCATTTTGTTCTTTCATCAAGGTCCCAGAGAAAGCCTTGGATTGGTCTGACTCCCAACAGTTTATATTCCCACCAAAAGTGATTAAGTGTTCCCCATTCCTAAACCTCACTAGTTTTTAATGTTGTTTGTTGTCTTGCTTTCAATTATGACTGAAGTGAGACAGAATCACATTCCCTTAATAGCTAAGGATGCTGAACACTTTAAAAGCCATTTGTCAGTCATTTGTATTTCTTCTTCTAAGAATTCTTTGTTCAGTTCCATAGTTCATTGTTTATGGGCTTGTTTATCTTTCTTGATGTTTGAGTAGTGGGTTGTTTTTCTTCTTTGTACATTCTAGATATGAATTCTCTGTTAGACATAGAACTGGCTAACGTTTTCTCCCATTATGTAGCCTGCCTCTTCATTCAATTAGCTTCAGAACAGGTTGAATTAGATGTGAAATTCACACTGACAAGGCACTTGATATACATAGAGTAGCCAGAATGGACTGGTGACACTATCCAGGTACTACTGAGTAATGTCTGGAACATACATTGTAGAAATCACATTTGTTCACTCTAAATGTGAGAATAAGAAACTGGTGTGTCATTAACAGGATTGATGTTTGCTTCCAGAGTCAGAAAAGTTCTTTGCCATCTTAGCATCTTAAAATCTTGATTCTGTGCAAATAGATTCTATGTGTTATTTCCAAAGGAATGAAAATATGAAACTAATATCTTTCATAACAATCCATGCCATACATTCTAATCATAAAATCATGTGGGTAGCAAACCCCCACTACTGCTGCCAACTCAGCTTCAGACAAAATTTAAATACATTTCAGGGTAAATGTGTCTCACAAGTTATTGCCCACAATAGCAATTATATTTATTGTTAGGAGCTGTATGACCTAGTTTCCAGTCAGCATAAGAATGTTTGTCCAACTGGTTTCCACAAGGCAAGACTTGTGAACATGGCTTGTCACTTGGCAGGAAACGGTGGACCTCAGGACAGTGCAGAATGCTACACAGACCATGCAGCCTGCATGCTCTCTTCTCTCCTATAATATTAATGATCCTCGTGGTTGACTTTAGTTTTTCTTTGTCAGTCACACATTTTCCCCTAAAATTTTTGGGAACTGATGCTTCTTAGGTTTCTTATCTGGAAATACCAGCTGCCACCCCCAGATTCTGGGAACTTTTCTAATATAGTTCTGGCAGGACCAGAGGAAATAAAAGTTAATAGGAATATCAGTAAATAACATAGGGGACATTAACTTCATCTCCTAATTCTAGTGTGGGAAACCATTAAGATGGAAGAAGAGTATCTTATCAAAGTTTTTTCATTCTAAAGAGGCTTAGGCATGCAGGACAAGGGAACAGTTGGAGAAATACAAGTTCCTATATACAAGCAGTTTATGGAAAATCACCCCTATTTCTGCAAATATGCTTTGTTAAGTTTCTAATGATATTGTTGTTCTTTAAAATGTGTGCCTTTTGGCTTTGTAAGGGCAGGATGTACCTGACTCAATATTTAGCCAAGTTAACAAAATGCTCAGAGTTGTTTTGGGATTAAAAGTTGTTTTAATGTAAAACTTGGAAAAATATGTTTGTTTTTTCCAGAAGTTAATGCTGTATGATGGGGAAAATGTGTTTGTTTGTGCAGTCTTATAAATTAAGACAGCTCAAGCTATTTAGGGCCAACCATGTGTTTGAAACTCATCTGGTGGTCCTACACATATTTCTTCTTTGTGTCAATGCTCCCTCCCTGTCTCAGGTCATGAACCTGACTGCATTTGGATTGCTGGAATTCATTATTAATTTCCCCTATCATTTTGTTAATATTTTCCAAAGAAATATTCCATGGCAAATCCATCTTTCAGTGAGTTTCTAGCAAAAGATTGGAAATTATATGAGTTTATATTTCCTTTAAAGTAAGTGATAGATGTGTACAATGTTGAGGACACAATAATTTAAGGAATCATTGTATTTTGGCAGGAAAAATACAAAGGTTAAGTCTATTTTGTTCTCATAAAGCATTTAAGTTGTGAGCAGCATAAATATTAGATGAGTTTAAAATTGTGAAACCATTCTTTATAAAATTACCAGTTGAAATAGTTTTTATTTCTAAAAAACATTATCATTTTATTACTTAAAGAGAAAAAAGCTTATACCTAGAAGCAATAGGACCATGCAATTCATCTTTCACAACTATAATCTAGTTAAAGATAAGCATTCAGTTTTTAAAGGCACAGGTATCCTGTTTTTATTTCTGTTTCTACTCACAAAGAGTCAGGTGGGGAGATATTCCTTTGCATGTGTATCAACACCTCACATGGCAAGAGAATGAGAAACTATTTTCACCTTTCAGAATTTGGAGAAATTCACTTATAATAAAGATTTCATTTTACTATAAGAACATATTAATGAAATTCATTGGCTAATTAGATTCTATACTATCAATGAGGTATAATCAACATGAACTGATTAATTTCAATTTTAGCAGATAAAGTGCCATACAGTTCAGTCCCATATACACCATATTTGGAATCATAATTTTGCTCTGACTACCCTGAAACTAGTAGGGTCCTGGATCCCTCTACTTAAGCATCCAAGTTCTCCTTGGCCATTAGAACCCTGGGATATCATCACATCTTCTTGCTAATCTGTGAAAGGATCACTCAGGCACAATATGCGTCTCTACAGTAAACCTATAATTGAAAAAAAAAAATCTGACGTTGATGGTAGTATCTACCTGCTCCTTGAGAGCGCCATTAAAAGAATTCAGAGCAGACATAGCACAATGTAGAAGACAGTTGGGGGTTACTGCAGAGTAATGCATGCCCTCAAAGGCAAGAATGATGGTCAAAAAAACTTTTCATGGCTTTTATCTACATTCTAAGCAGCCTTTATATTATTTTGTTGTTACTGCTGCTTTTGTTTTGTTTTGTTTTAATCTCTACAGAAATCAACTTGTCTACAGTGTCTGCCTTATTTGGTGAGTGACAAGCCTTTTTGGGCCAACACTCCCTGGAAAAAGCTCAATGTTACCTGTAGAATGGCATATCATTTTGTATTACCAGAAAGCCTCTGCCTTAGGAGGTTCAGGACTTGTGAAGCAGTTTAGATTGATGTTCATCATGGCTTTGTAGGCAACACAAAATCTAATATTTCTTTCTACAACTCCTGAAAAGATGTTGGTTCCATTCTTCTGGCCAACAATTAAAGCCATGCTATCTAGTCTTTTCTAGAAGGAGCTGTCAAGTACTGGTGTTTCCAAGCCTGCTAGTATCTGACTACCTAGCTAACAGTATGATACCAACTTGAGAAAATCTTTCTGAAACCCTGTCCTGCAAAAAGCTGATGCACTTTGATTTTGTCCACCCTGACATAAGAAGCTTGTCTTACTATATTATAGATGTACAAATATCATTTTTCAGAAATATAAACAACAAAGTCAGCTTAAGGACTTTTCCACGTCTCTTTCTTTTTAAAATAAGCATGCACAAAGCTAACTTCTCTGTAATGAGATTAGTTTGGAAAATTGTTAAATGTTCTTATTTCCCTGCCAAAGAGCCCTCAGAAATTCACAGCTCATTAGAAGCTTCAGAGAAGTTAATAAACAAAGCTTGATATTATTACCTAATTAAAATATATCTCATTTCAACATTTTACTACCCACCATTAAGATTCTTCTGCTACAGAGGTTACGTAAAAATTATTATTCTGCTTTCCTTTAATTGCAAGTTTCAAGAGTTAGTTATTTCATATCAAAACACATAGAAATTGCAGAGAGAAAGTTGTGTCACCCAATCTCTATTCTTTTAAATAAGCACTTTGAACAATATTTAAAATGTAGGATCAGAAAGTCTCACTCTGATTTAATTGTTTCTTCTGTCACATGCTATTTGGACATAGATACAAATAATAATTTGAGCTATAAATCATTCTATGAAAGCATACATGCCATTTTTCTTTTTTAACATATTTTTTAACAGGGGATGGAGTATTAGTAGGAAATCCAGATGCTGATCTCAACTTCATCACCCTCTATGCAACTTGTTGTAAACTACCCACTCTCTGTGTATCCTAAGAACAGCTTCCTAATGCACCTGCCATGATACGTTTAAGAAGACAAAATAGATTGAAATCTTAGTACTTGTTTAACCAGGACCTTTTATTTTGTAGTTATTTCTTCGTATAGCTGAGCAGCATCATGATGGACCACTAGCGAAGCCCATCAGTGTGAACTGAATGAAGCCAACAAAGAGTCTTAGTTTTTGTTAGGATATATACTTTAGGGATGTTAAATAGTAAAGACAATGAGTTTTAATTGGATTTCTTTGTAAGCCTCGTGCTTCATAAAGGAATTCAGATAGCGCCAATAAAAGTAACAGTATGAGCAGGATGCCAACTTTCACTAAATACATGAAACTGACCAAGACAAGTGTGGTGAGGGATAATATGGGTGATCTCATACCATGAGTGGCAAAACTGAAGGAACTTTTATAGTGTGAATGAAAGAGAGAAACGATCAGGAATCAAGGGAAGTGCCATCTTTACCTCTAACAGACATTCCTGGAAGCTTGCCAAGACCATTAATATCCTCAGCATGGTGTAATATAGAGGATCTTTTATCAGATTCCACTTAGTACATGAAGAGGAAGAAATATTCTCTCTGCAGCCTGTGGGGAGTTGAAGAAACCTTCAGTGAATGCGTAAGGAACCAAAGAAATCCCCAGTGAATATGTGAACAGCCATATTAAGGACCCCAGTGCTTTAGACCAAAGGAAGTAGTTAGCCTACAACAGAGACAGAGAAATGGCAAAGCATCCTTCTGGTCCACAAATGAGTGTTTATGAATAACTGAGCAATGTGTACACAAATGGTCCACAAATGAGTGTTTATGAATAACTGAGCAATGTGTACACAAATGGTCCACAAATGAGTGTTTATGAATAACTAAGCAATGTGTACAAAAACCTGGAAGTCTGACAACTCAGCTTTCTCCTCCTAGATGTTTATAGCCCGAGACTGCTCCCCTACAGATGCCTCCTACCCAAAGCAGTTAAACCTGATTCCTTGTTCATCTGTATACCATAAACCTGCCTCCTTATTCAACCATGTACAATAAACCTGCCTCTTCTATTTAGACATATAAAATAAACACACTGAGTTTCCAGGCAGCTGCTGTGGTAGTGCATCTCCTTCAGAGAGCACATCTTCCTCTGGACCCAGATTTTCTGTACATTATCTGTGTGTCTGTCCATTTTTTATTTCCTCATTGCCCCAGCTAGGTTTCTAGGCCCAAGCCATATTAGGTCATGGTAGCAGCTAGAGAACATTGTAACTGTGACTTTAACAGAAGAGGTGAGTCATTAAACAGGCTATAGAAGACAAAGCAGCAGTGAGATACAGCTAGCATGTGTTTTGAGTGCCAGCGATGGGTGATAATATATTGTGGCTTCATGCCTCTGAGATGTGTGGAAGCTATGCCATTTTTAAACCTCAGGTGCTTGCACAGGCTTAGTGCTATTGGAAGTTAGCAGTCTTAAAACTCTTAGCATCCACACTGAGGTTGAAAGTTCACATATTTGGGGAGTTGTGTGACACTTGTATACAGTAAATGTTTCGCAAAAATTATAATGGTGTCCTGGAGAAGCCAGGCTCAGAGAGGAAGACTTGTGAGTCCCAGCATAATAAAGACCTGTATAGTATAGAACAGAACAAATATGGCCTCCCATTGAATCAATTAATATCTAGACTTGGAAATTACTGCTTATCAGAGTGCTAACCTGAGGCCGTAGATGATTTCTTTTTGAACATTGAAATTTAGTGGATACTCTGAGGTTTTCTAACTTTAAAAATATAATTCTGTTTGTCCACAAGTAGGTTAAGGTGGTAAAAGGTAGTACAGTTAAAATTTTGAAGGCTTCCTAGACTAACCTTATTCTTTTCAAGAGTTGAAATTTACTTTCAAGCAACGTTTTATGTTTATTTGTTTTCCAATTCTACAATAACATGACATTTGCTTAAGGCAATATTCTCAATCCTGAGCAGAGAATTCATATTAGAATTGCCTAGGGAATTTTTTTAAATCTCATTTTTCTGTTCTACCCTGAAGGAATATCAAAACTTTATTTGTTTAGTGTGGGTGCAGTAGATGTACTGATACAGGTCCTAGACTAAGTGGACCATTGAGATTTGTGGTAAATAAATTCTCTGGGTGATTCCTACCACCTTCCTCGTTATCCTCCCTTGAAAACACATGACCCAAATCAAGATATCTCAAACATCTACTTCTCTCAAAGTTAACGAAAACTTTTAGATAATTTAGGTGATATTATCAGAACATAGAAATGTGTTGAACAAACAAGTTCAAGCTCAGTTTTTTCTATTATACACTCAGAACATAGATCACTTCTGGTACCAGATGTATGGGGATTTTCTTCACACACTAAACAAACAGTTAATTCACAAGAGAGGACACCAGGTAGGTGTTCTCTGATTTATTCTGGAGACATAGCTGGAGACTGCAACTTCATTTTTCCAAATAACGAGCCCCAGGGTATTTTCATTTTATCTTTATTTAAACCTGTGTTTCTGAATACAAGCTGCAAATCAAGATTCCCACAACCTCATCCTGGAGTTCAATTACTTGATGAAGTAGCTCACGGACCTCAAGAGAACAAAATTGCCATCTTATTGTAAAAGGTTTTGTTTTTACTTAAAGAGTTACAAATGCCAAAATGCAAAAGACAAGGCATGAAAGAGGGCTTAGAACTTCATAACAAATGCGTGATGGGCTCAATCATTGGCTATTCTTTTATTACTTCATCATCACTTCTTTTTTCTCTATGGAGATTGGGTATTGGGGTTGCACGTCTGAAAGCCTCCTGACCTCTCGTACCACCCTTCTTTTTCCGCTGACAAGAATCCATCATAAAATTACCTAGAACTGATGACAGACATCAGTTAATTACCATAAAGAAACACACTCTTCATAAATTCCAAGGATATTGGGAGTAATGTTCCAAGAAATAGCAGTAAATGCCAAATCTCTCTCTCTCTTTCTCTCTCTCTCTCTCTCTCTCTCTCTCTCTCTCTCTCCTCCTCCTCCCTCTCATGTGTATGTGGGGGAAGGCAAATATTTCAAAATCTTCTAGGAGAAATATTCATGCAATGGGTACAATTTCATAACTAAAATCAAATAATGCCAGATGAGCTACTTATGCATATCTTGTGTTATTATTTTCAGCTTTATATCACTTGCTTCAAATAAAATGATCTCTATGATTTTAAATGACATGAGACATATCTTTTGATCATGGTTGACCAATCCCAATTATTTCCTTCAAGTCTCATGATTAATTTATGTAATTTTGGTGAGTTCTCTAGAATAAGAGAATGTTTTAAAGAAAGTTCCTACCAAAGAAATAATAATTTTCTTAACTTAATGGTGCTTATAAAGAAGAATATACTTAAAAGAGAAGCAAAACAGTAATACTAAATAATTTCCAACAATGAAATAACATCTTAGATCCATACCTCTTTTTCTTTCTGGTGCTTAGAGTATGTATCTGAAATTTGAAGCTATGACTCCAATAGAATTACATCAATTCATTGAATCACTTCTCTAATTTTTTAAACATTTAACTAGCGTTCAATGTTTCATGCAAAATAAATTTCAGGAAAAGTCAGAAATCTTAATTGAATCCATCACCCTTAACCATTTCCACTCAAAGCGTGGGCAACTTAAATAGTTTTTGTATTTCTATAATGAAAACATGAGACTCAGGACACAGAAGTAGGTGGACTAAATGAAAATCTTTATCTCTCCCTCCTCTCCTTCAAATCCATTCTGTTAGTCTCATCCCCAGATCTGTAGCGGATCACATGTTGCAGTCTTGCCTTTCCCCCTGCTCCACTCTCCAGTGGGTCCCATAGATCTTCTCATCCCAACTTCCTTTTCTCCTCTCATTCCTTTATTCTAGAACCCAACTCTAGCAGGCCTTCCCTGGGGATACTCCAGAGAAGTCTGCCTGAGAAGCAAGTAGACAGTGAAGCAGGTAGGGAAGCTTCAGATCTTCCCTCTTCCTCCTTTTATACAATTCCTCAGTCTCATCCCAAGTTCTGTAACAGACTACCTGCTGTGGCCTCTCCTCACTCTGTGCCCCCATTCCCAGGGGACTAAGTAGATGCCAGTAGAATACCCTGATTTCCTCCTACCTATGGAACCTCTCAGCCTCCTATCTAGGCTCATCCCCATTCCTTAGTGTCAGCTTCCAATACCTAGAAACAGATTTTACCCAGAAGCCCTGGTAGCCTCACTTATTAGGATCCCAGAATTCCCTATCAGGCAACACACAGATACAACACTCACGTAAGAAGCAGGAAAGGCAACAGAAATCAAGGAAGAAAATGCACACCCAAAAAAGACAAGAATAGATATCAGCACCTAGAATCATATTCTCCCTAAACCTATATATCTAGGTTCAAGCATAAAAACATAGACAATAACAGCATGTCTCCACTAGAGCCCAGCAACCTTACTCTAGTAGGCCCTGAGATTTGCAACATACCTGATGCACAGGACAAAGACCTTAAAATAGTCTGGATGAATACAACAGAGGCCCTTAAAAAAGAAAAAAATTAACCCATTAAAGAAATCTATAAAAACACAAAGAGTTGAAGAAAATGAACAAAACATTTTAAGACCTAAAAGTAGGAAAATAATGAATAAGATAAATCCAAAGTCAGGGAAATCTGAAAATGAAAGATTGTGAACATGAACAGGAATGTCAGAGACAAGCCTCAACAACAAAAAATAAGAAATCGCTCTGGCCATCCAGTGGGGTGTGTTCCCGGCTACTGGCTTCCTTTACCCCATCAAATCTTGCCCGCAAGTACTCCTTTTCATCTGTGGGGTTCTTGATCCCCCCAAATCAGCCTGCTTCAGGGTTGAGTGGTCTGGGGAGACAGTGGTGAGTGGTCCTGCTGCTGGGGCTTCTTTGTACCACACCACCCTGTCCCCCAAGCCCATCCTGTTGTCTGTGAGGTCCTTGGAGCTCAGCAAGAGGTCCTGATCCTGTGCTGAGGAGATCCGGAATGGTGAGTGAGTGGCCACCCAGCCGGACAGTCCCGGGGAATGGAGTCCAGGACCACTCCCCCCAATTCCCTAAATTTTTCAGCCATCCAGCGAAGTATGTTCTCAACTACTGGCTTCATTTATTCCATCTCATCTTGACCCTAAGCACTTCTTTTCATCTGCAGGGTCCTTAGATCCACCAGCATAGCCTGCTTCAGGGTGGAGGGGATCTGAGAGCCAGCTCCAGTGCTGAGAAGACCTATGAGAGGGCAGACCAAAAAAAAAAAAAAAAAACCTCCAAGTACACAGTCAGCCACAAAAAATATTGGATCAAGATGTCAAGACTCTCCTGGCCTCATTTGAAGGAAGATATTGGCAGGCACCAATGCAAGAATTCCTCCAACAACCTGAAAAGCAAAATGAAAACACCAGAATACAGCAAACATGAAACAGGAAGACTTGAACACCCTAACCCAAAGAAGTAGAAGAGATGGACTTTAAACGTAACCTTATGAAAATGATGGAAACCCTTAAACAAGGAAGTTAAAAACTCCCTTTAAGAAATGAAAGAGAAGACAAACATAGAAGAAATTAATAAATCCCTCAAAGATACTCAAGAAAACCAAGAAAAAGCAATCAAACAGGTAAAGGAAACATTTCAACACTTGAAGACTGAAATGGAGGTAATAAGGAAAACACAAACCGAGGGATAGCTGGATATGGAAAATCTGGGTAAAAGAATAAAAACTACAGAGGCAAGTATAACCAACAGAATACAAGAGATAAAAGAAAAAATCTCAGGCACTGAAAATACTATAGAGGAAATAGAGTCATTGATCAAAGAAAACAGCAAATCCAACAAATTCTTAACACAAAACATCCAGGAATTCTGGGACACCATGTAAAGACCAAACCTAAGAATAATAGGAGTAGTAGAAGAAGAAGAATTCTAGCTCAAAGACCCAGAAAATATATTCAACAAAATTATAGAAGAAAACTTTCCCAACCTAAAGAAGAATATTCCTATGAAGGTACAAGATGCTTACAGAACACTAAATAGACTGAATCAAAAAAAATCCCCTTGCCATATAATAATCAAAACACAAAACATACATAATAAAGAAAGAATATTAAGAGGTGCAAAGGAAAAAGGTCAAGTAACATATAGAGGTAAACCTATCAGAATTATACCTGACTTCTCTATGGAAACCTTGAAAGCCAGAAGGTCTTGGATAGATGTGCTGCAAACACTAAGAGACTATGGATGCAAGCCCAGACTACTATACCCAGCACAGCTTTCTTTCATCATCGATGGAGAAAACAAGATATTCCGTGACAAAAACAGATTTAAACAATACATAGCCACAAACCCAGCATTACAGAAAGTACTAGAAGGAAATCTCAACCAAGGGAAGCCAACAACACCCACAATAGCACAGACATCTGACAACCCTCCACCAGCACAACTCAAAGAAGGGAACCACACAAACACTACCACCAAAAAAATAACTGGAGTTAACAACCACTGGTAATTAATATCACTTAATATCAATAGACTCAATTCACTTATAAAAAGCCACAGGATAAGAAAATGGATACGAAAACAGGATCCAACATTCTGCTGTTTACACCTCAACCTCAAATACAGACACTACCTCAAAGCAAAGGGTTGGGAAAAGGTTTTCCAATCAAACAGACCTAAGAAACAAGCGGGTGTGGCTATCCTAATATTTAACAAAATTGACTTCAAACTAAAATCAATCAGAAGAGATGTATATAGTATGTATATACATATATATGTATAAAGAGACACTTTATACTCATAACAGGAACAATTCATCAAAATGAAGTCTCAATCCTGAATATCTATGCTCCTAATATAAAAGCACCCACATATATAAAAGAAACACTATTAGAACTCAAATCACACATCTAACCCCACATACTAATAGTAGGAGATTTCAACACTCCTCTCTCACTAATGGACAGGTCAACCACACAGAAACTTAACAGGGAAATAAGAGAACTAACAGATGTAATGAATCAAATGGACTTAACAGACATCTATAGAACATTCCACCCAAACAGGAAAGAACATACTCTCTTCTCAGCATCTCATGGAACATTCTCAAAATAATCAGTCACATACTCGGTATCAAAGCAAACATCCATAGATAAAAAAAAATGGAGTAACCCCCTGTATCTTAGCAGATCATCATGGTTTAAGTAAAATTTAACAACAATACTACTCTGAGAAAGCCTACACACTCATGGAAATAGAACAGTAAACTATTGAATTACTCTTGTGTCAAGGAATAAATAAAGAAAGAAATTAAAGACTTTTGAGAATTCAACAAAAATGAAGGCACAATGTACCCAAGCCCATGGGACACTATAAAGGCAGTGCTAAGAGGAAAGTTCATAGCACTAAGTGCTCACATAAAGAAAACTGAGAAAGCTCACATTAGAGACTTAACAGCACACCTGAAAGCTCTAGAAAAAAAGAAGCAGACTCATCCAGGAGGAGTAGAAGAATGGAAATAATATAACTGAGGGCTGAAATCAAAAAGTAGAAACACAGAAAACAATCCAAAGAATCAATGAAACAAAGAGCTGGTTCTTTGAGAAAATCAACAAGATTGACAAACCACTATCCAAACTAACCAAAAGGCTGAGAGAGAACACTCAAATTAATAAGATCAGAAATGAAAAGGGGAACATAATGATAGACACTGAGGAAATTCAGAGAATCGTTAGGTTTAATACAAAAGCCTATATGCCACAAAATTGGAAAATGTAAAAGAAATGGACATTTTTAGATAACTATCACATATCAAAATTAAATTAAGACCAGGTGAACAATTTAAATAGACCTATAAGTCGCGAGGAAATAGAAGCTGTCATTTAAAAAAACCTCCCAACCGAAAAACACCAGGACCAGATGGTTTTAATGCAAAATTCTACCAGAACTTCCAAGAAGAAATAATACTTATACTCCTTAACATGTTTCACATAATAGAAACAGAAGAGTCATTGCCAAACTCCTTTTATGAAGCTACAGTTACCCTGATACCAAAACCATACAAAGACTCAACCAAGAAAGAGAATTACAAACCAATCTCACTCATGAACATCAATGCAAAAATTCTCAATAAAATACTGGCAAAACGAATCCAAGAACACATCAAAAAATCATCCATTATGATCAAGTAGGCTTCATCCCAGAGATGCAGGGCTGGTTCAACATATGAAAATCTATCAATGTAATAAATCCAAAAATAAACTGAAAGAAAAAAATCAAATTATCATTTCATTGGATGCTGAAAAAGCATTTAACAAAATTCAACACCCCTTCATGATAAAGGTCTTGGAGAGATTAGGAATACAAGGATCATATATAAATATAATAAAAGCAATATAGAGCAAGCCGACAGCTAACATCAAATTAAATGGAGAGAAACTCAAAACCATTCCACTAAAATCAGGAACATGGCAGGGCCGTCCACTCTTCCCATATCTCTTCAGTATAGTGCTTGAAGTCCTAGAAATAGCAATAAGACAACATAAGCAGATCAAGGGGATTCGAATTGGAAAGGAAGAAGTCAAACTTTCGTTAATTGCAGGTGATATGATAGTGTACATAAGTGACCCCAAAAACTCTACCAAAGAACTCCTACAGCTAATAATACCTTCAGTGATGTAGCAGGATACAAGATCAACTCAAAAAATCAGTAGACCTCCTATACACAAAGGATAAAGAAGCAGAGAGGGAAATCAGAGAACCATCACCTTTCACAATAGCCACAAATAGCAAAAAGTATCTTGGGGTAACACTAACCAAGGATGTGAAAGATCTATTTGACAAGAACTTTAAAGCTCTGAAGAAAGAAATTGAAGAGGATACCAGAAAACGGAAGGATCTCCCATGGTCTTGGATGGGTAGGCTCAACATAGTAAAAATGGCAATTCTACCAAAGGAAATCTATAATTTCAATGCAATCCCCATCAAAATCCCAACAAAATTCTTCACAGACCTTGAGAGAACAATAACTAACTTTATATGGAAAAACAAAAAGCCCAGGATAGTCAAAACAATCCTGTACAATAAAGGTACTTCCGGAGGCATTATCATCCCTGACTTCAAACTCTATTACAGAGCTACAGTAATGAAAACAGCTTGGTAATAGCATAAAAACAGAGACATTGACAAATGGAATCAAATTGAAGATCCAGATATTAATCCACAAACCTATGAACACCTGATTTTTGACAAAGAAGCTAAAATTATACAATGGAAGAAAGAAAGCATATTCAACAAATGGTGCTGGCATTACTGGATGTCAACGAGTAGAAGAATGAAAATAGATCCATATCTATCACCATTCACAAAACTCAAGCCCAAATGGAATAAAGACCTCAATATAAATCCAACTACACTGAACCTGATAGAAGAGAAAGTGGGAAGTAGACAGCAATTCATGGGCACAGGAGACCACTTCCTACATATAACCCCAGTAGCACAGACAATAAGAAAACAATGAATAAATGGGACCTCCTGAAACTGAGAAGCTTCTGTAAAGCAAAGGACACAGTAATTAAAACAAAAAGCCAACCTACTGAATGGGAGAAGATCTTCACCAACCCCACATCAGACAAAGGTCTGATTTCCAAAATATATAAAGAACTCAAGAAGCTAGATATTAAAATTCTAAATAACCCAATTAAAAATGGGGTAGTCAACTGAACAGAGAGTTCTCAACAGAACAATTTCAAATGGCCAAAACCTGCTTAAAGGATATTTTCAACTTCCTTAGCGATCAGGGAAATGCAAATCAAAACAACTTTGAGATACCATCTTACACCTGTCAGAATGGCTAAAATCCAAAACACCAGTGACAACTTATGCTGGAGAGGATGTGGAGTAAGGGGACCATTCATCCATTGCTGATGGGAATGCAAACTTGTGCAACCACTTTGGAAATCAGTGTGGCAGTTTCGCAGAAAATTGGGAGTCAACCTACTTCAGGATGCAGCAGTACCATTCTTAAGAATATACCCAAAAGATGCCCAATCATACTAAAAAGCATTTTTTCAACTATGTTCATAGCAGCATTATTTGTAAACCAGAACCTGGAAACAACCTAGATGCCCCTCAATGGAAGAATGGATAAAGAAAGTGTGGCACATCTACACACTAGAGTACTACTCAGAGGTAAAGAACAATGACATCTTGAATTTTCATGCAAATGGATGGAAATAAAAAACACTATCCTGAGTGAGTTAACCCAGACCCCAAAATACAAATATGATATGTACTCACTCATTAGTGGATTCTAGCCATAAACAAAGAACAATGAGCCTATAGTTCATGATCCTAGAAAAGCTAAGTTATAAGGTGAACCTAAAGAAACATAAACACACACACACACACACACACATATATATATCCTTCTAGAAATTGGAAGCAGACAAGATTTCCAGGCAAAAGTTGGGAGCATGGGGGCGGGGGTGGGGTGGAGGGAAGGGGAGAAGGAGAGGGTCGGGGAGAGCTTGGGAGAGTAGGATGGTTGAGATGGAGGAAGGACGGATATGCGAGCAGGGAAGAAGATATCTTAATTAAAGGAGCCATTTGGGGGTTGGCAAGAGGCTTGGCTCTAGAGTTGTTCCCAGGTGTCCATGGGGATGTCCCCAGCTAGGAACCTGGGCAATGGAGGAGAGGGTGCATGAACTGGCCTTGTCCCATAGTCACTCTGATGACTATCTTGAATATCACCATAGAACCTTTGTCTGGCAACAGATGGAGATAGAGACAGAGACCCACATGGAGCACTGGGCTAGGCTCCCAAGGTCCAGTTGAAGAGCAGAAGGAGGGAGAATATGAGCAAGGAAGTCAGGACCGGGAGTGGTTGGTCCACCCACTGAGACAATGTGTCTGATCTAATGGGAGTTTATCAAAGCCAGCTGAACTGAATGAGCATGTGATCAAACTGGACCCTCTGAATATGGTTGACAATTGGGGCTGACTGAGAAGCCAATGATAATGACACTGGGATTTGTCTCTACTGCATGTACTGGCCATTTGGGATCTTAGTCTATTTGGATGCATACCTTCCTATATGGAGGATGGAGGGGGGAAGGCTTTGGACTTCCCATAGGGCAGGGTATACCCTGCCCTCTCTTAGGACTGGAGGGAGAGGGAGGGAGGGTGAATCGGGGAGTGGGAGGGAAATGGGAGGAGGGGAAGGAGTGGAAATTTCAAATGGTATTATTTATAAAACAATAAAAGAGCTCCTAATATAAAAAATAAGAGATGGTAAAGAGAATCTCAGGCATTGAACACACAATAGTAGAATGGATATTTCAGTAAAAAAAAATGTTAAATAAAAAATACTTCTAGCACAAAACATTCAGTAAACATGGAATATTATGAAAATATTAAATGTACAAATTGTAGGAATAGAAGAAAGAGAAGAAACCAAGGTCAAAGGCACAGAAAATATTTTCAACAAAATCATGGAGGAAATTATTTCTAGTCAAAAGAAAGAGATGTCTATTAAAAGTACAGAAACATACAAAATATCTAATAATTAGAATAGAAAAGAAATTCTCCTTGACACATAATTATCAAAATTCTAAACATGTAGAACAAAGAAAGAATATTAAAAATTTCAAGGGAAAAAAGACAAAGTAACATATAAAACTAGAGCTATTAGAATAACTGACTTTTCAATGGTGATTCTAAAATCAACAAGGGCCTAAACAGATGTTCTAAAAATTCTAAGACATCACATATCCTGGACTATTATACACAGAAAAACTTTCAATTACAATTTATAGAAAAACTGAGACGATCGATGACAAAACCAAATTTACACAAAACCTACCACAAATCCAACAATACAGAGGCCACTAGAAGGAAAACTTCCATATAAAGATGTTAATACTACATCAAGAAAAACACAAGGACTAAATAATCACAGATCAAAAAAAAAAAAGGAAATACACACAAACACACTTCAACAACAAAATAACAGGACCCAACAAACACTGCTCATTATTGTTTCTCAACATTAGTGGTTCCAGTTTCCCAATAAAAGACACACACTAATAGAATGGATGCCAAAACAGGGTCCATCCTTCTGTTACATTCAAGAAACATGCCTTAACATCAAGGGTAGCTATCATCTCAGGATAAAACGACGAAAAAAATATTCCAAATGAATGGACCTAAGACTCAAGCTGGTGTAGTCATTTCAAAATATGACAAAATAGCCTTCAAACTAAAAATATTCTGAAAAATATTGAAGGACACTATATACTCATCAAAAGAAATAGTCACTGAGAGGCTATCACAATTCTAAACATCTAGGCACCCAACATAAGGACACTCAAGTTCCTAAAGGAAACACTGCTACAGCTAAAATCATGTATGGACTCCCACACTTTGATTTTCGATGACATCATTACCACACATGTGCCAATTGAGGGGTCATCCAGACAAAAACTGAACAGAGAAATGCTGAAGTTCAACGTCATCATACCCCAAATGTACCTAACAGATATTTACAGAACACATCGCCCAAACACAAAAGAATATGACTTCTTCTCAGCAGTTCAACAAACTGTCTCAAAAGTGCCCACGTAGTAGACATAAAGCAAGTCTCAACAGATACAGGAAAGCTTAAATAAAATCATTCATCCTATCTGACCACCTTAGGTGAAGTGCAGATACCAATAACAACAGAAAGAACAGAAAACTTCCAAACTTGTGCAAACTGAACAACTCATTACCTAATGAGAAGTGGGTCAAAACAGAAATTATGAAAGAAATTAAAGAATTTCTAGAATTAAATTAAAATCTATACATAACATACCTGGGGCACAATGAGGGCAGTTGTAAGAGACAAGTTCATAACACTAAGAGTCTATATAAAGAGAGAGAAAGAGAGAGAGAGAGAAAGGAATGAAGAAGAAAGGTCTCATACTAGCAACTTAAAAGTAGACCTGATAGCTCTAGAAAAATAAAAGAAGAAGAAATCATACCCAAAAGAAGTACATGGAAAGAAATAATCAACTTAGATATGAAGTAAATAAAACAGAAACAAAAAAATCAATAGAAGGAATAAATGAAACAGAGTTGGTTCTTTGGGAAAATCAGTACAATTTACCAGCCAAATTAAATACTTAGCCAAATTAAATAAAAGGTAGAAGGAGGAGATCCAAATTAACAAAATTAGAGACAAAAAGTAGAACATAGCAGTAGATACTGGGAAAATCCAGAGAGTAATATGAACATATTTAAAAACCTATACTCCAAGAAATCTGAAAATCTCAAAAAATGGATTATTATTGTGCTATATACTACCTTCAATCAAGATCAGATAAGTAATATAAACAAGTTAGTAAAATAGAGGCAGTCATTAAAAGTCTCCCAACTAAAAATGCCCCAGGATCATATTGTTTTAGTGCAGAATTATACCAGACTTTCAAAAAATTAATGTCAAGCTAGAAATTAGAGTATTCAATCCTAAAATAGGGAGAAATTATAAATACTGTCTCTGCTGTCTGACTATATTTGTTACAAGACCATAAATTATAGATTCTTAGCCAATAAAAACATCTATAAAGTTGTTTGCAACTAAAATACAAATTTGGTAATGATTGACACTTCAAACAAATGTTAATTTCTAAAAAATATTGAGAACACTCATCTAGAGACACGGACTGCAACTGCACAGAGAGGACTAGGAGGTGAGTGACTAGCCTCTCAGCTGGACAGCCAATCTCTAGGCCCTAGCCCATGGGCAAAACCCCAGTTCTTGCCATCTCAGCCACAAGGGTAAGCCTCGGCAGGCAGATTGCCACAGCATCCCACCCCAAAACAGACCCTGTAATCTACAAGTCACACTCTGCTCCCAAATCCACCCATTCCCTACGACCTGAGAAGCTCCCTGAGACACAGACTGTGATTTCACAGATCATACCAAGAGATGAGTTACCAGCCTCTAAGCTGGCCAGCCCAGACTTTAGGCCATAGGCCCTGAGGTAAAACCTGGACCACTACACTACCTACCTCAACCACAAGGGCAAGCATCCTGCAGGCAGACTGCTCCAGCACCCCTCCATCAGACCCTGTAATCTACAAGTTACACTCTGCCCCCAAACCCAGCAGCCTCCCAAGACCTCAGGGACTCTCTGAGAAACAGACAGCGACTGCACAGAGTGGACTAAGAGTGACTCCCTGAGACAGAGAGAGTGACTGCACCAATCAGTCCAAGAGAGGATCCCTGAGACACAGACACCAACAATGATCAGACGAAGAAGCAAAGACACTGCACAAATTGGAGGAAGAGATGGGTAGATGCGAATGGATGAACGCATTCAACAACCTAAAGAGCAATATGGCACTACCAGAACCTTGTAGTCCTACAACAAGAAGACTTGAACAGCCCAACCAAGAAGAAGAAGAATAACTTTATGAAGATGATAGAGACCCTTAAAGATAAAATAAAAAAAATTATTTAAGAAATGGAGGAAAAGACAAACAAAATTTGGAAGAGAACATTCATTGAAAAAACATTTAATAAAAGTTGTATGCAAAGTTGTTATTTTTAAGGATAAAAATAAAAAACACATGTATATTTATGAATATAAGTATATATACATATTCTGGACTGAAATTCTGTAATGAAGATATGTCTATATTAAATAACCTAAAAAGTATTTGATGTTGGCTACCTGGAGCAGATTGACACAGAGATGGAGTGTTGAAGATCCACAGCCAAAGCTATCTTGAAATATCTTAGTCCCTTTAACAGCTATTTACTTTCAACTTCTGATTCTGAGATAACATCACTGCATCTTTTAGGAATCATTCTTAGGATTTATCATCAAGCATATTACATTGTATGTCTCTGTTGGCCCTAAAGTGGAAAAAGACAGAAGATCAAGATCACACATGAAAAGTAGAATAATTCTGCTTTTCTGTGGCTCACCCATCCACCAATACTTATCCACTGTGCAGATATAGGACTTTATTTGATGGCCATAAAATCTCAAGCAATCTCTTCCATCACAGATCACTCTTTTGTATTTCTAGGCACGTGTCTCTCATTTTTAACTAACAACAAACTCTCTTCTTAGATAAAGTGGCTGCTAATGAGTATTCTGTCTGCTCATGACCTGAGAAACAGAGTATCACAACAGTGAGATGGTGAGCAAGACAAGCTCAACTGTAAAGCATTGAGTTGTGATTCTGCTTCAGCCTACAAAGTGGAGCACCATTGAGAAAGATACCCAGTGTCAACCTCTGGCCACAACCTGTAGCACAAATTCTAATTGGTCTTAACAATAAAAACCCAGAGTCAGATATTCAGGGGTGAAAACTGAAAGATCAGAGAAGCGGTGCAGCCAGCCACTAGAGAACTTTTACCTCTACTGATGCTCAGACCAAAAGGTGAGCCTGTCTTCAGACTCTGTGATTTGACTGCATCTTCAGACTGCTGCTTCGTACTTCACCTCAGACTAACTGCTGCTTCAGAATGCTGCCTCAGACTGCATCTGAGCTCCTCCTGTCTTCTGCCTTATATTCCTCTCTCTGCCTAGCCATAGCTCTTCCAGAATATCTCCACCTCACTAGTGCTGGGATTAAAGACATCGAACTCCCAAATACTGGGATTAAAGGTGTGAGTCACCACTGCCTGACTCTGTTTCTCATTTAGACTGGATAAATTTCTTGTAGCCCAGGGTGGCCTTGAACTAACAGAGATCCCTCTGCCTCTGTCTCCCAAGTCCTGGAATTAAAGGTGTATGCCACCACTGCCTGGCCCCTAGTAGCTTAACTCTGCCCTCTGATCTTCAGACAAGCTTTATTTGTTGAAAAACAAACAAAATATCATTACAACAACCTCCTAAGCATGCATACCCATTCACATGCAAGCATGCATACAAGTAACAATTTATAAAAATAAAGTATATACCATTATTTTACATTTAATATATTAATATGTAAATATTATATTAATATACCCATAGAGAGACATGTATATTACTCTAATAGAAAAACATTTTAGTTTGTATATGGTTGAAGCTCTTTTGTGGAGGGTGGTCTGAGGAAAATCAGTGAGCCACTAGAAAACAAGGAAAGTCAAATAATTTAAAACAGCTTTCTGAGATATTTGCAATGTTTGGCCCAAAGCTGTGAATTAAGAAGAATGTACTATACCTGTTCACAGGCAAATCATAATCCTATTGTTTCATAAATATCAAAGTCAAAGATAATCAAACATGTAATACTGAAATAGAATTGACTTCACTTTTTTATTTTTTTCTACCTTATAAAAATTGTCTATACTCTGTTAATGATGATCAGAAAAATAATTTTAATATTTTTGGAAATTTTCATACATGAATACTATATATCATTTCCATCCCTCCCTCTTCCAGTTATTAAATGAATTGGGAGAATGTCGGCTGTTGGAGAAATACGTATCAGTCACTGCTGTCTAGCATGGCTGGGTACTGGAGGAGCCAGTGACAACCTTAGCCTTGACTGCTGCAGTCATCAGACCATGCAGTTCTCTTCAGCATTTACTGGCATGCAGTGTGGAAGCAGTCGAGGTACTTCCCTGCTAACCCCTCTGATGATATCAAAGCACAGAAACATCACCGCTAACTTTCCATCAACTCCCTTCCAGTCTCATCTACTGTCAAGGCGTTAGTTACCTGTAATTCAGTATCTTGGCCCATCTCTCCATCCATTGATATACATCAGGATCTTTTGTGCCATGGACTTCCCAGCACACTGTACTATATACCTCCCACTCTAGAAATGGCTATTTGATTCATGGCATTATTTTCTGACCAATCCAAACTATAATCATGTTAATTTATTTCTTCCATGGCTATCTAGCATTGTTATTTTCTTTTGTAATTCTTTGCTTAACGGTAATAATTTTTGTATTCTATATTTGAGTTGTGTGTCTTCCTCATCACACAGAAACTTCATTAAGAACAGGAATCATGTGTGTCTTGATCTTCCTTGTATTCTGAACACCATGTTGGGTTGTAAACAAACATAGTTCCTAACTAGCACTATGGAGTGCTACACCCTAACATGATATAAACAAATTTTTGAAGTTTCAAGATACGTGCTCACTAGAGTGGCATGAAACCTATGATTTAAAATGGGAAATTCTCAGTTCTACTACAACGGAACCAATTCCAAATGAGGTGCTCCCTTAGGTATCTTTGATCTCAAAAACAATCTCAACCACCATGTTCTCAAAGCATCACTTAGTGAAATTTAAGGACCATAAGAAATAATTAACCTATGCAAAAAGTGGAAATTGCTTTTCTCATGCTCTCTGACGGTGGTGCTTTATTTTTAATTCGGTGAGATAATAGAATAAATTACTCTGGTTTTAAGCACACGTAATTTCAAGTATATCTTTTTATGGTTATTGAGACTATCACCAAATGTCCTTAATATAAAAACAAGCATAAGAGCCCAAATTCACTTCCTACAAAGTCCTATTTATAAGCTTTGAGTGTTTACAATTTAATAGTTTCAAATGATTATGGTGTCTTTCAAAAAAAATTTGCCTTAAACCATTTTTCCCTCTACTGATGGTGTGCTTTATTAAAAATTCAATAATTGAATTTCAGCAGCAGAGATTGTAAAATACTATATTACATTTATGGTGAGGCATAAAGATCCTTTTTGGCTAACACTGTCATCCAGAAAATTATTTTTTTATTATTGAGATGTTTTGAGGGTTTTTTAATAATGTGGTTATTAGGTCAAATATGACCAAGGGAAATTCTGATTTTAATAAAGACTCTGAAACCACATTTACTTAATAGAGATAGAGTCTTTTACCCACTGGATAATACAGTCTCTAGCACTTGCTTCTGTTTTTACTAATAGGAACTGTGTACTCAGAAAATAGAGTAGAAAATAAGGCAATATTAGATTATCTAAAAGACTTTGAGATAAATATGTTTTAAGTATTTTTAACGAAATTCACTCATTTTTCTTCATGGCCACTGTGTAACGTACAATGTCTTTTCTGAGATTATTCACACTTTTCAGACAAGGTTTTACACGGTAGCTCAGGTGACCCTGGAATTCATTATGTAGGGATAGGAATTCACTAGGTAGTGCAGACTAGTCTCAATCCTCCTGCCCCACGTTCCTGAGTAAAATGAGAGTCACCATACCTAGTATCTATGTTAAATATTATAAGCATTCTTCCAATTAACTGCCCAGGATTTCAAAAGGAAGGGATTATGTGGTACTAAGCGATTTATGAAATGAAATCAAGTCATTGATATATCAATATACTACAATTTGATATTTGTCCTAGGGTGATTATTAAGGAAAACTCTAAGTGACTAAGCCCTACTTAAAGCCTTTTGGAGAAGCAATTCCAAACCTTTAGAGATTTCCCCAACACAGTTTTAAACCAAGTATGGATATATCCCAGAAAAAAAAAAAAAAAAACTTGAGTTTTTAAGCTCCTCTTTCTATCCACTTTCTAGTATTCTGTAAAAACCCAGTCCCCTTCCAAATCCAAATACCCTCCTAGAAGCAGAAACTGAAAAACCAGACAGGGAAGAGTCTGTCTTTCACCTCTCTTTGGGTATTAGTGTGCCTCTCCACCTGCCCCTGTCTTTTTTTAGTTCTTCATCCAACATTTCCTTTCCAGAATTTCTTCAGTTTTCCTTAAATAGCTCCTATTTCCATGGAGCATTGGGATTGCAAGATAAAATGTTTCCTATCCTAAAGCTTTCTCTTTTTCCTTTAACTGATTTTATTTTCATTTAGGCTCTCCCCACCTTCCCTCTCATCCAAAGCTATGCATTTTCTGACTCTCATTAGAAAATAAAGAGGCATCTGAGAGACACCAATAAAATAAGACAGATGGAAGCACATTAGAAGAGCACAAAACAAAGAAACAGAAGGCTAAGTGTTCAAGTAAAGACACGAAGCCAGCCCTAGGTGCAGAAACTCGCTCTTTCAAGCACTCAGGAACCCACAAAAACATGACACAGGAAGTTGTAATACATTTGCAAAGGACCTGGAGGGGGGAGTAAATAAAATAAAAGTAAAATTCGAAATTGATAAAAAAAATTTTAAAAGAAAGAAAAAGCCCTGACACAACATTATGAGATAAGAAACCTGCAGAGATGATGCTGAGTTCATTTTCTGTTGTTCATCTCTTGAAATTTGCAGGCAAATGTATGA
Source organism: Ondatra zibethicus (assembly GCA_004026605.1). Classification (NCBI taxonomy): domain Eukaryota; kingdom Metazoa; phylum Chordata; class Mammalia; order Rodentia; family Cricetidae; genus Ondatra; species Ondatra zibethicus. Next base: position 73,466 of record PVIU01006833.1, read on the forward strand.
CTCTAGAAAAAAAAAGCTATACTGAGTAAAATAATCCAGACCCAAAAGGATAATTACAATATGTACTTACTCATAAGTGGCTTCCAGACATAAAACAAAGAAAAACCAATCTACAGTCCACAACCCCAGACAACCTAGACAACAAAGAGGACACTAAGAGAGGCATACATGGATCTTCACAGAAAGGAGAAAAAGACAAGATCTGAGTAAACTCGGAGTATGGGGGTCACAGGACAGGTTAGAATGGGAGGGGAAGGAAGGGAGCAGAGCAGAGAAACATATATAACTCAATAAAAACAAAAATAAAATAAAATAAAAGGAGTAGCTCCTGCCAGGTGGTAGTGGCATACACCTTTAATCCCAGCACCCAGGAGACAGAAGCAGGTAGATCTCTGTGAGTTTGGAAAAAAACAAAATTTCCACTTGCAAGTATTATCAATCAATTGTAGAAAGCTTCTGGTTTAGGGTGAAGCCTGTGATCGCTTCTCCTTCCAACTCGAGGATCCCATATGTTGCCTACCCATGCAGTCCCTACTTATACTGCCTCACTCAGTCTCTGGGACTGCAAATGTCTATCAGTCTTCTGAATTTAGATGGTTTTGTTTCATTGGCATCTTCCATTCACACTGCCTTTTATATTCTTTCTGCCTCTTGTTCTACATGTTCTCCTGAGCTCAAGGAGATGGATTTTGATGGAGGTATCCCATCACATGTAGAGCTGAATGCTCCAAGGTTTCTTACACTCTACATAATATCTGGCTGTGGGTCTCTGGATTTGTTTCCATCTGCTGCAGAGGGAAGCTTCTAGGATGATGTTTGAGCAAGGCCCTGATCTATGAGTATAGCAGAATGTCATCAGGAATCATTTTAGTGCTGTGCTCCTTTAGCAAAACAGTAGTATTTGGTTTTCCCCTAGGTTTCTGTGCTTTCTAACCTCAGGCCTTGCTTACCCAAGCAACACTGTTTATGTGTTACATCTTGTGGACTGTACCTACGTTAAGTGTTGTATTGGTTGCTTACTCTCACAAACTTTATGCTACTGTTACACTAGTATATCTTTCAGGCAGACCACCATTGTAGGTTGAAGGGGTAAAGTGCGAAACAATCCCATACCAGTTTGGACTTATTATTCAAAGGGTTATTTATTTGAGGGGGAAAAACTTACAGAACACCATCCTACATGACCAGGAAAGGAGTCTAGTCACCCGGAACCAGAGTCCGAAGCAAGAGAGCGAGAGGAAGCTCCGCTTTTTAAAGAGAAAGAGACCATGCCCCAGTAGGCTGGTATCTCAAGGGCTATTAGCTGAAGGAGCAGAAGGAGCTCCTGCAGCACCTCCCCCTTTTGTTTAAGTAAGAGATTTCTAAACCTACTACAAAATTCTATACAATAAGAACAAATATTCTATTCTAACTAGCTTGAGTCTTGTATAATAAATAACTTGGCCAAGTCATGAGAGAAAAGTAACTACATTTATCTAGTCTTCAACCCCATCGAAGATCCAAGAAGGGAAATAATGTTACCTGAGTAATTAGGAAGTACAATCAAACAACTTCCAAAACATGCAAAAAAATCACAGAGACAACTGGCTACCTGGGCAATCACCCAAAGTCACATTTGCAACATTGAAGCAACCAACTTTGGCTAAAACCTAGAATAACTGACAGATTATTTTTAAAGGCAAGAAATTTATCAAAACTATCTTACCCTGTCTTGGCAAGATTTGACAGTTCTACTAATCCATTTCTGAATGCTATATATTTTGTCAGTAGCTGAGGTATGGGCAGTTCCTTGCCCAGAGACCGGTTTTGCCAAGAAGAAGAAAGGTCCAAGTGGAGAGTCTTTGGTGCTCAACAATCTCTCGGTAGTAGATCGGTGTTGCCAGAAGTGATTGTGTCTCGCTACCACAGAACTCTAAGTTAGATTAAATGCCATTTTCTACGGCTCTTTGAAGAGGTTGATGATTATCTATTTATACAGAATATAATCTCTACGTATCTAAAAAAACCTGATTATTTTAATTATAAATATGACAAACATAGATGACTATTAATCTATAATTCTAAATACCTATCTAACTTAAATACTAAGACAATAAACAACTGCAATAAATGAGGACAATGACCTCCAAATGTAAAAAATGTGCAAGAATACACTGGAATATGGTAAATATATATATCAATACATAAACAATATAAAAGTATCTTAATCAAATGTAGAAATGTACACTACAATATGCCAAATATATATATATATATATATATATATATATATATATATCAATACATAAAAATGTTTTAAACAGAGGTAGAGGCATGCATGCATATAATATTCAATATAATTTAACTTTGTATCCAATGTAATTGTTTATAAACAATAATTCACAAATACCAATCTATTATCCCATCATTAAATTTTCCTTTTTTATTTTCCAAAAAGATCCTGAGCTCATAAAACTCTTCCCCAAACCCTCAACCCCTATATCAACTATATATACCAACTATAATCAACCCCTAAATGATGTCCCTAAGTCTGGGGACAAACTGTGATGGGAGAGGGGACATCGTCTTCTGGAAATACTTCCAGCTGTCATGGGGGAGACGTTCTTTCAAGGGGATCCTATGAAAGTAAAATGATGGTTAAATTTCAAGATTAATGTCTAGTAAGATTGCAAATAGTCTCTGAGTGTTTTGTGGAGGTCTGGCCAGAATGTTGTAAAAGATGTGCACCATTTCAGCTAACCAAGTTGGAACGATCTTATGCAGCTGGTACTTGAAACAGGTCTTGTAATAGTGCTATCAGTATCATGACGTCATATCAATCAGGTGGAGTTGTTATGGGGCCCCATCTTCTTCCTGGAAGCTTCAAATATCACTGCAGGAAAAACTCATTGTTCATTGTGGAAAACTTAAACATTATTTATATAGACATATACAGTTGTATATATTCAATGAAAGGCATGATAAAACAAAAGTAGATATGAAGAAAAGCAAAGATATTTTCTAAATTCATTTTTCTTTCTGTCCCATATGGCTCTTGACATGAGACAGAAACTCTGGGTTTTTCTCTTAACAACAGGCTTGGCTATAGAGGGGCTGAGCCAGAGTTCAACTCCAAAACCAGCTCTATAAATTAAGAAATATAAACGTATATCTTTTATTTTTATACTTACAGAAACTATTCGGTTTTCTTGATGATCCCTATTGGGTAGTTATTTTTCCATCTGTGAGAATTCAAACATCCAGTGTCCCTTGAATTTTTCAAAGATGAGTGTTTTCCTGTGGGGATAAGAACAGAACCCTGCCCTCATCCTATATGTTTTTCTTACCACCTGTATGATTATCATCATTGTGGATGAGCTGTCATTTCTCCTTTCCAAGAGGTTTCTCCTCTTCAAATCGAACCTTTATTAGTTTTGTTGGTATCCACAATTTTTCTTCTCCTGTGGAAACAAGAGCAAAACCCCTGCCCCAAAGTAGCACATCTCCTGGCTTCCATTGGGTGGTCAGCACATCCTTGAGATAAACTGGCTGATTTAGTTCAGCAGATTTTTCCATTATCCAATGTCTTTCTGCTGCTGTTGTCCCTTTCTCATTGGCATTAAGAAAATTCAAGGTTAATGAGGCATTATGTAATCTATTTCTGGAGGCATTTTCCACCCTTTTCTGTTTGTTTAATATATCCTTTATAGTTCGATTTGATCTTTCTATAATTGCTTGACCTGTAAGATTGTGAGGAATAACTGTAACATGCTTAATGTTACAATAAGCAAAAAAAACTGTTTCATTTTCCTAAAGACATAAGCTGGACTGTTATCTGTCTTTATTTGTGCAGGTATAACCATGATGGCCATAACTTCTAATAAATGTATGATTAGTGAATCAGCATTTTCTGAGCTTAAAGCAGTTGCCCAATGAAAGCCTGAATAGGTGTCAATGGTGTAATGTACATATTTTAATTTTCCAAATTCTGCAAAGTGGAACACATCCATCTACCAGATTTCATTCCTTTGAGAACCCTTCAGGTTGCTCCCTGCAGTTAGTGGTGTTTGGTTATAAAAAGAGCAAGTAGGGCATCTCTTTATAGTCCTTAGCTTGTTGCCATGTAATGGAAAACTCTTTCGTTAATCATTTGTTATTGACATGATGTTTTTATGAAATTGTGAGGCCTGTAACAAGCTTCTAATCAAAACTTGATCAATTTCTGCATTCCCTTGTGCTAGAGGACCTGGCAGACCCTTATGGGATCGGATGTGTGTTTTGTACATAGGACAAAGCCTATTCCTGATTACGTCTTGTACCTGGAAAAACAATAAAGTCAATTATGTATCATCTGGTATAAATTCCGTGGTTTCAATATGCAAGATAACTCTTTCCGCATATGGTGAATCCGTAACTATATTAAGAGGCTCTTTAAAATCCCTTAGCACCATAAGAATGACATATAATTCTGCCTTCTGGACAGAAATAGAAGGGCTTTGTTTCAGCTTACTCAATTCGCCTGATTTGTAATCTGCCTTCCCTGATTTATTAGCATCAGTATAAAATGTACGGGCTACAGTTATTGAAGCATCACATAAATTAAAGGAAGAATCCAAGAAGTTCTCTTTATAAGGTTAAGTCTACTGCCTTTGGAATAGTTGCTATTAATTTCTCTCAAAAAAATAGCACAAGCCCTTTGCCATGGTTCATTGTCTTCCCATAACTTTTTTATTTCATCAGTAATAAAAGGCACTATAATTTCTGCTGGGTCTATACCTGCTAGTTGACAAAGTCTCAGTTTACTGTTTATAATTAATTCATAGACCTTTTCTACATAAGTTTTTAATTTTTTACTTGGTTTCTGTGGTAAAAAGATCCATTCTAAAATAATATCTTCCCTCTGCATTAAAATTCCTGTAGGAGAAATTCTGGAAGGCAATATGACTAGAATACAACTAAGATTTTAATTCACCTTATCCACATGTGTCTCCTGTAATTTTTTCTCAACCATTGTCAGTTCATTTTCTGCTTCAGCTGTTAATTCTCTGAGACTATTCAAACCTTTGTCACCATCTGAGGTTTTGTTTAAATGAATTATTAGATCAGGTGTTATCCCAACAGCCAGTCGTAGACTGGAAATGTCTCCTAACAATTTTTGAAAGTCATTAAGAGTCTGTAACTGGTCTCTCCTAATTTGTGCCTTTTGTGTCTGAATTTTCTGTAAACCTATTCTGTTACCTAGGTAATTAACAGAATCTCCTCTGTGAATCTTTTCAGGAGCAATTAGTAATCCCCATTTAGGCAAAACTATCTTTACTTCCTCAAACATTCTTTCTAAAGTATCTATGTTTGAATCAGATAGCAAAATGTCATGTAATTGTAAATTATAGACTTAGAGAATTGCTTATGTACTGTTTCCGATGGCTGACTTACAAAGTAATGGCATAGGCAGAGGCTATTGAACATTCCCTGTGGTAGAATAGTCCACTGGTATCTGCTAGTAGGCTGAGAATTATTATAAGTAGGCACTGTGAAGGCAAATTTTTCTCTATCCTTTTCTTGTAAAGGTATAGTGAAGAAGCAATCCTATATATATAGCAATCAATAACTATAAGAGGCCATCCTTTTGGTAACAGAGAAGGCAGAGGATTTCCAGACTGTAGAGGGCCCATAGGTTGAATTGCCTTGTTGACAGCCCTTAGATCGATCACCATCCTCCATTTACCAGATTTCTTTTTTACAACAAAGACAGGAGAATTCCATGGGCTAGTTGACTCCTCAATATGTCGAGCATCTAATTGTTCTTCTACCAATTGTTCTAAAGCCTGCATTGTATCTTCAGCTAGAGGCCATTGCTTAACGCATATTGGCTTCTGAGTTAGCCATTTTAAATGTAGGGCGTTGGTACCTCTAAAGGTTTGTTAGTTGCTTTATGTTCTTGTACAGCCTGAATGGACAGTGACCTTTGTACATAGTACCTTATTACATCCTTCCTAGAATAATGAGTTCCTGGGACTGCAGGAATGTTAATTTGGTTATTCCATTGCTGTAGCAGGTCACGGCCCCATAAATTTATTGCAATATCAGCTACACATGGCCTTAGCTTTCCTCTTTGACCTTCTGGCCCAATACAGTTAACTCATCACGTGCCTTGTTTAACTCAAGATATGGTTCCAATTTCTAATAATTGAACATCTGCCTCTTGAAGAGGCCAATTTGGATACCAAGATTCTGGAGTGATAATACTCACATCTACTCCTGTGTCTATGAAGCCAACAATAAAAATTTCATTTATACGCACTCTCAGCTTTGGTCTCTGATCATTTATAGAAGTTTGCCAAAATATACGCTTCTTATTTCCTATTTGAATTTCTGACTTATCCTCCAAATTTGAGCCATCATTTAGAACCTTATGATCTTGCACAGAAGGTTCTAGAGTTTTTAATTTTCCTGGTGAGACATGGCCTCCACGGTTACTGGGGATGACTGGGCCACTTTTGGCTTGGGGGCCTGTGAGAGGCCCCTCAAGGAGTTTCCCAATGGTATCGGGTTGCCTTTTCTGTGTGTTGTTGATCTGCATTCATTGGTCCATTGTCATCCTTTACCACAACTCCTACATATACCTGAAGGCCAACATTTACTATTCCTACTATTCCCAGGTGAAGTATTATTCCTAGAAATTCCTTGTCTGCAATCCCTTTTTAGGTGTCCTAATTTACCACAATTAAAACATTTGGAAGGTTGATGTCCCTTCACCGCTCTGGAAATTGCTTCTCCTACCCAAGATTTGTCATCATAGTTAAAGGTCTGAAAATTCATGGTATGCTGGATCCATTCATCCATAGTTGCTGATCTAGACCTTAAAGGCCAATTATCTTTTTGCATTCTAAGTTTGCATTTCAAAAGCCAATGATTCAAGAATTAGTCATCTAGCTTCTGGGTCTGTTACTCCTATGTTCAGAGCCTTAAATAATCTTTGCAAAAAGTCAGTATAGGGTTCTCCCTGTCCCTGTCTAACCCCAGTATAAGACTCCACCTCATTCCCTTGTTCTGGTATTCTATCCCTGGTTTTCAAGGCTGCTTTGTGGCATAAGGACAATATTTCTTCATCATAAAGAGCTTGGACCTGTGGATCAGTGTATGTTCCTATGCCAAGAATTTAATCCTGCAAAGCCTCCACACCTTTTGCTCTTCCTTGCTGTTCCATATGTTTGGGTTCTTCTCTGAAATAAACTCCAAACATCAAGGAAGGTCCATCTTCCATCACCATTGAACCTAACTGGGAGAAATAATGGGACAAAGCCCTGACATTAGAAACCCAAGTCCTTATCATTTCCTTAACAAATGTAGAGTGCAAGCCGTAAGTAATGACGGCATGCTTAATTTCTTTCAGATCATTCAGTCCTATCAGCATCCATTTACATTTTGGCTCCCCTTGAGACTTTAGAAGTTGAGGCTTTGTCAGAATAAATTACAGGGTATGTCGCTAAAACCCTGGGTAAACCAGTTCTGACAGCTGGTGGTGGCATTGTATCCTGCCCTTGTTTTTTCCTACCCGATTCATCAGCTCCAATAATTTCCTCAATCACTTCAAATCTCTTAATCATTGTCTCACATAAGGCCTGAATCTCCTGACCTGCAAAGGTTTCTAGTAATTTCCCTATGGTATTAATTTTCTGGTTCCTATTCTGCACCTGTGATTCCAAGATCTTAATGTTTCCTTTCAAAGATAACATCTCCTCCTTGAACTGCCCCCGGATATTGTGTAAGTTGCCATCCTGGAGATATATCCTGTCTCTTACCTTATCAAAACTCTGTGATAACTTCTGAAAGTTAAATTCAACAGCCTGGACACTCTCGGGTAAGTTCCTAATGCCCTTACATATGGAGTCAATTTTGCCAATCATGGTATTAGTCCTATCAATTAATGTCATATTTTTCCATAATGACATAATATGGAGAAGAAAACTGAAACCTAATAACCAGTAAATTTAGGTATCTCCAAGGTCATAGAGGCTTTGTGTTATTTCAGCAAAAACTGAGGATAGAGTCCCATTAAAAATGAAATCTGCCATTTTACCTGTTAACCAGAAGATGGCATTGTTTCCAAGTTGCAACTGGAATCAATGGAATGGTGTCAGGATAGATCCTGTGGTACTCAAGCAGTTAGATGTCCAGGGAGCTTCCCGTGGCTCATAAACAGCATGGCTCACCCCAGGTGCCCTCCCTGCTCCGACCTGATACAGGGGGTCGTGAGCCACTGTGAGAATGGCCTACTGTGGACCCAGTATCCCTATGCTGCTTCCACTAGGAAAATGGGTCACGGTGCAAATGCAAACACTGTGGCGGGGATTTCAAACAGTGCTTCCACAGGATGTTACAGGGAGTTTTTGCCCCAGGGGATTTAACTGCTTGCACTCTGACATGTGCTGTCCAAGCAGACTGTCCTGGCTGTCGATCCCAGGAGGCATGGAGTTTTTAACTTCTGACTCCACACACAGGCTGCAGCTGGGGGAGGGCTAGTGCCAAGCCAAGCTGGTGGCAGCCAGGCCAGCAGCAGATAGCCTAGAGGAGTGATGGGGGTGGGGGGTGGGGTTAGTTCTAAAATTAAACGTTGGTTGCCAGATCAAGTTTGAAACAATCCCACATCAGTTTGGACTTATTATTCAAAGGGTTATTTATTTGAGGGAAAAAAAAACTTACAGAACACCATCCTTCATGACCAGGAAATGAGTCTATTCACCCGGAACTGGAGACTGAAGCAAGAGAGCCAGAGGAGGGCTGCTGCTGCTTTTTAAACAGAAAGAGACCACGCCCCAGTGGGCTGGTATCTTAAGGGCTATTGGCTGAAGGAGCAGAAGAGGCTCCCGCAGCAAAGGGTTTATAGTTAAGTTAATATTTATCTTTCTTCTTTGGTAGTGTGAGAACACTTTCCTCTCCCAGAGGTCTAACCAATAGGGATGAAGGCTTTAGGTAAGAACCAGCTTGACCTCGCAGTGTTCAATGAGTTGTACAGGTGTTGTCTTTAACAGTGGGGTCTTACTGTCAGTTTGTAGAGAGTAACCTACAGTCTTGACAATAGCCTGGCTTTTGGAGCATTTCCATTGGACCCCTTTGACCAACAACTCAATTAGTTATGACTCAGTCCAGGGAATTGAAGCTTCATTTAGTGACAGGCAATATCTAGCTAAGGCTTTATCCCTCCCATTATTTGATAATTTCAATTATATCACCTTCATATATGGATAGAAACTTCTACTCCATACTACCTCTCAAACGGCCCTTAAAAGAAAACTTGTTTTCTCCATATTCCCTCCCTAGTCCTCTTTTTCTGCCCCCTCCCTGTTTGATCCTCCCATTCCTGTCCCCTCACCCACACCCCAGTCCTGTTCATTTACAACTTTCTATTACATTTTTTCTATGTAACTCTGTCCAGTACCCCCAGTCGCTTACTCTATATGCAACCTCGGTAGTTAGACATATTGCAGCTTGGTTGTCATTGGCTTAACACTTAATATCTACATATAAGCAAATACACAGTATATTTGTAATTCTGCATCTGGGTTACCTCACTCAGGATAATTGTTTTCTATCTCAAATATACCTGTGAATTTAGTGAGTTTGTTCTTTTAAGAGCTGAATAATATTCCATCATGTAAATGTGGCAGATTTTTTTATTCATCTTCTGTTGGGAGGCATCTAGATTGTGTTCAATTTCTAGCTATCATGAATACAGAAGAAATGAACATGATTGAGCAAGTGTGTCTCTGTGGTAAAATGAAGCATACCTTGGGAATATGCCCAAGAGTGTTGTAGCTGGATCTCAAGGTAAATTGATTGTGAATTTTTCAACATTAAACGTTTATAGATAAAAATAGATAATACAAGCCAAATCACCTTCAGGACCTCCTCCCTGATACAGGATTCCATTATGATTTTTCTAGATAAAACTTTAGTAAAATAAATAGACAACAAAAAATACTATTGCTTTTACAGGACTTTAAGTACTTTCTTATGCAATCCATGGAATTTTGGAATGGAGATGGGTAATATGTATGACTATGAAGCCTTGTAATCCTTTTGCATAGGTTGTAACACCCAGCAGGATGCCAAAGATAAGCACAATTCTCACTGTTCATTACAAAAGAAAGGTTGTATGAATACTCTCAATGCAATATTGTGAGTTGTAGGACATTAAAAAAAATACCAGGACACTGGTATCTTTTCTATAGCTCTGGCATGCCAAGAGAATATAACACCTCAGCAATGTATTATTGTGTCTTCAAGTCTCCACCATAAGAAATGCTGCATCATTCTGAGTAAAAGAAGTGTTGACACCCCCAGGAGTAGGGGGTATTTTCACATTAGGATTCTCATCTACAACACCTAGAAAAAAATCCAAATATCTATTGGTAAAACAATTTAATAGAAGAACAACATTAAGCCATTACACCATTATATTTGGCTACATCTAAGATTATCAGAAAGAAAGAAAGAAAGAAAGAAAGAAAGAAAGAAAGAAAGAAAGAAAGAAAGAAAGAAAGAAAGAAAGGAGGGAGGGAAGGAAAGAAGGAAGGAAGGAAGAAAAATAGGTAGACATAAGCTGACTAAGGTCTAATTAAGTTGCTCATCAGGCAACATCTTGAATATGAGTTATAACTTGGAAGACTTTGCTTCAATAGCCCTAGATCTACAGTGGCTACAACAGTGGTGACAATAGAATCAGTAGCCATGCTGTCTGCAGAGTTCTGGGCACCAGCATTCTCATTTTTGTTTCATTTAGGGTTTCTACTTCATTAATGCAAACACATGGGCATGAGAAATCATAATGACAGTTTTATAAGGTAGCAGCCATGGTTCTGGAAGAGTTCTGCAGTAAGAAGTTGCTACGACAATTAACAGTTAATATCAGAAGCATTTTCAGATAAAAGAAAAAGACTGTGTGGTATCAGTAAGAGAGTTGCCATGATTTGTATATTTGTTCCCTCCAAACTGATATTTAAGCTTACCTACCACTGTGATAGGTATTAAGAAGTGGGATCCTCAAGAAGTTCTTCAACGGTTTTGCCCTCAAGAATGAATGAGTATTATAGCTGTGGGTACTAGCTCATTATAGCAGCAGGACATCCCTTTTAAAAAGACAAATCCACCACTCTCTTTTCTCTCTTACTCTATCTTAAGACTGTGATCATATGATGCTTTCTGTCAGATTTTAATGAAGCAGACCCTCACCAGATGCCAGGAATTTCACTTTGGACTTCAGTCTATCAAACTGGAAGCTTATATATTCCTGATTATTATCAGTTCCCCCAATGTGTGGTATCCTGTTTCAGCAATAGAAAATAGCTAAAATAATGATAGAATAGAAGGCCCTAGATATCACAGGAAATGCCATCACTAGAGCTAAGGGATCATGGAATGACAATATAACATTTTTGTTAAAGCACAGAAATAGGGAATAAACACTTAAGATAGTGAAAGAAAAGTTTCCCATTGTCCACACCTCTATCCCTGCCCCACTCCCAGCCTAGGAAACAGAACTAAAAGAAGTAGTCACTATGTAGAAAAAAGGAATGTGGTAAGATTGCCATTTTTACTATGTTAATTCTACCTACCCAAGAGCATGGGAGATCTTTCCACTTTCTGGTGTCTTCTTCAACTCCAAAATATAGAAAGAACTCAAGAAATTGGTCATCAAAAGAACAAATTACCCAATAAAAAATAGAATATAGACTTAAACATAGAACTCTCAACAGAGTGATCTAAAATGACTAAAAGACACTTAAGGAAATGCTTGACATCCTTAGTCATCAGAGAAATGCAAATCAAAACAACTCTGAGATTCCATCTTATACTTGTAAGAATGGCCAAGAACAAAAACACGGATGACAACTTATGCTGGAGAGGTTGTGGGGTAAAGGGAACACTCCTGTATTGCTGGTGGGAGTGCAAGCTGGTACAGCCCCTTTGGATGTCAGTGTGGCGATTTCTCAGAAAATTAGGAAACAAACTATCTCAAGACCCAGCAATAACACTTTTAGGTATATACCCAAAGGATGTTCAATCATACCACAAGGACATTTGCTGAACTATGTTCATAGCATCATTGTTTGTCATAGCCAGATCCTGGAAACAACCTAAACCCCTCGACCAAAGAATGGATAAGGAAAATGTGGTACATTTACACAGTGGAGTACTACACAGTAGAAAAAACTAATGGCATCTTGAAATTTGCAGGCAAATGGATGGTGTTAGAAAACATCATATTGAGTGAGGTAACCCAGACTCAGAAATAAAAATATCATATATAATCACTCATAAGTGGTTTTTAGACATAAAGCAAAGAAAACCAGCCCACAGATCACAATCCCAGGGAACCTAGACAACAATGAGGACCCTAAGAGAGATATACATAGATCTAATCTTACATGGAAAGTAGAAAAAGATGAGATCTCCTGAGTAAATTGGGAGCTTGGGGACCATGGGAGAGGGTTGAAGGGGAGGGGAGAGTAAGGAAGGGGAACAGAAAAATGTATAGTTCAATAAAATCAATTTTAAAAAAATAAAAGCCACGACTTTCCTTGAATCTATAAAATGAAAAGAAAGAAAAAAAGAAAAAGTAATGTGAGGAAAGGACTAAAGTTAACCTTAGACCCTAGGGTCAGATACAGTAAATCAAAGCTGACCAGTGTGGATGGATACTTTCGAAGCATTCAGCGCCAGACTGCTGCTCCAACACAGGTTTGAGGACATTCTGCAAACACAGGTTCCAGGCTGAACCTCAAAACAAGCCAAGGAGTTAAAATACAAAAAATAAAGGTGATTCAAACAAATAAAATTAGAAATGGAAAGTTATTACAAACAATTTCACAGAAATACAAAAGATCATAAAAGGTAGTTATGAACAATTATATGCCCTCAAATGGAAAACTTAGGAGAAATGGATACATTCCTGTTACAGATAACCTTCTAAGATTGAATTCTGAAGAAACAGAAAAGTAAAATAAATCAATAACAAGAGAGATTGAATCAGTATTAAAAAGTCTGCCAGGAAGGAAACTCTGGGACCTGAAGACACGGCTAAGTTCTACTAAGAATATGTACTATTTTTTAAAGTTTATTTTTATCTGACACATAAAAGTTATACATATTACAGAGGAATAGTGCAAATATCAGCTTTTTATTTCTATTTGTAGCTAGGTAAGCTACTTCCATGTTCCTTAGCAGCTCTGGAAAACATAGGTTTATACTCAACTGTATAGTATAAAATCAACTTTTTAAGGTTCCGTATATAAGACAGAACATGAAGTACTGGTCTCTATGTCGAGATTTCCCTCCATCAACATGCTTTGTGCACTGCTGAAGACTGGACCTTACACCTTGCGCTTCCTACACAAAAGTGCACCAATGAGCTACAACCCAACCACCTGACTCATGTCACTTAACAGGGTGACCTACAGTCCCCATCCCATCCCCTGCCATGTCAAAAAGGACATTATATTCTTTAAAAAAAAAACATAACCTTTCTGTTTTATATATCCAGTACATTTCTTTGCTATTCATTATTTTTTTCTCATTTCTTGGCAAATTGGCCAGCAATGAAGAAGGACTATAAAGGTCTACTCAACATACAGATTTCATTTGCTTTAGGTACTGTCTTATTCACTGTCCTATTGCTGTGAAGACACCCATGACCACAGCAACTCTTATAAAAGAAAGAATTTAACTGGGGCTTGTTTATAGTTGCAGTTGTCAATGTGGTGGACAGCATAGTGGCACACAGGCCAACGTGGTGATGGAGAGGTAACTGAGAGTTCTCTACGTGTGGATCTGCATGCAGCAGGAAGAGAGACACAGTACACCTGCCTTGGGCTTTTGAAACCTCAAAGCAAGAACTTCCTCCAGTGAGGCCACACCTCCTATAACTTCTCAAATAATACCCCTCCCTGATGACTCAAAATTTGAATAAATGGGCCTCCAGGAGTTATTTTTATTCAAACTACCACAGATACAAAGTCAGTAGTTGTGTTGCTAGTTCTGTTGAATGACTGTAAGGTCACAGTCTGTGCACCAACAAACCAGATTCAGCTGCCTATCTTCAATAAGCCAATTAAATGAACCAATTAGTAATGAAAAGCAGACTAAGGAAGAGGGACACAGAATTCCAAATAGTACCCTAAGTCTAACACTAGGGGTTCTGACATGAGGTAGGCTTTAAATAGAAAGCAAAAGCAAGAGAGACTCACTGCTTATGAACCTAACCCCATGTTCCTGGGCCACTGTCACACAAATTTGGTTCCAGAATGGACTTTTTTCCTCTAAAGTGGAAAGCTGTGGGTTGTTGCTGTTGTTTCTGGTTTTGGGTTTATGTGTCAACATATGAAAAAGGAGCTATTGCAACTCAGAAATTTAAAAACTCATTGAAATTACCACGAAAAATTATTTGCCAGGAAATTTGGTAACCTAAAAGAAATGAACAAATTCCCAGCAGTATATGTACCTTACCATGACTAAACCATGGGAGAAACAGAAACACACATCAGACCAATAGCAAGTAACAAACATAAATCAGTATAATACTCCTGTTGAGGAGAAGCTTAGAACCAATGGTTTCAATGTTGATTTGTACCAAAAACTTAAAGAATATTGATTATCTGTATGATATACAGAGAAGAATTGTTCCATGCAGATTTGATGAGGGCCAGCACTGTCCTCATATAAAAAAATCATGTAATATAACAGAAAGAAAAGGAGACTAAAGAATTAAAGACTGAAAACTGAAGTACTCAAACACAAACACACATCACACATCAAATAAGAGCAGTAACTGAAATGCAATAGCACATTCAAAAGGTTGTTCATGAATTAATAATGATCCTGTTCGCATCACATTAGTACAATGGCAATATATAATATGAAAAGGAATAAATCTGATATAACATATCAACAGAATGCAGGATAATTATTCATATGAGAATTTTAATAGGTAGACAAATGACATTGGATAAAATTCAATTCATGATTTTGTAAGGTGATAGATATCTTAATGATATTATTACAACAATCATTTCAAAATTCATAGCAAGACATAATACTATACATGATAAATACATATTTTTGTCATCTACTCTACAGAGATGCAAACAGGGGAAAAACGTGATGATAGATCTAGAAATAGCGACCAGGTCTTGAAATATGTGTGAGAAACTCACTGACAATATAAGCATCTTCAAAGATTTGGGGAGGATTGCAATTTTCAAAGGTTAACCAGACCAAGTCAAAGATATATCCTATTATGATTTATTGTCTATTATTGAAAAGGGAATTGTTTTCTAGGAAGTACAATCTGGAAGACTGATTAAGCATGAGAAATAGATGGTATGAAATTGTCTGAGATAACTATCATCTTTTCACTTGGATGTAGATGGCATGAACTATCAAGACAAAATGTAACCAAAGAATCAGATTTGTGCATAATGAGGGGACAGGGTTGCTTGGGGAGGGGACACTCTACATATGCCCTGTGAATGACACAATTAGAAATGTTTTACATGGTATTCAATAGACTTAATCAGAAGAGTCATTAGTAAATTCAAGCAAACAAAAAATGATTTAATTTGGCAATTTGAGAAGAATATCTATGTTGAGAACATTCTCAGTAGAGGTGGAATCCACATTTTAGGTGTGTTTAAATATGTGTATTTCTTTTGCTTTTTCAGCTGTTTTATTTATTTGTTATTTATTATTTGTTTTCTTTTGATGTCTCTGCTTTTTACATTTGCCTGTTTGTTTTCTAAAGAGAGATAGACCGGGGTGAAGGGGTGGATTGGTGGGGAGATGTGATCCGGAAGGAGATGAGGGAGGGAAAATCATGATGAGAATATTGTATAATTTTTAATAAAAATAAATAAAACTCTAAGAAGAAATAAAAAGGACACATGGAAGGTCAAAAATGTTTCTAGGCTGATTTACTACAAATAAAATGAGGAAGAACTAGAGAAACAAAAGGAACATGCTATAAAGAAATGGGCACTGACATCAAACAACTTGAATTTGGGGCAGAAAGCTGAATTTTGAATTTTGAAAGCTGTGATCAAGAACACTTAGTCATTTGTAACTCATGAGTTCTACCCTTGGGGTGTCCAGTCTCTTGTAGGCTGATTCTAAGGGCATTGTGATAGCCTACTAGGGGCCCACAGAAGGATCCTTTCACTGTTGCCACACGGTAACTTCGTCATCACAGCTTTGGAAATTTGACTTCCTTCTTTCTTAATCCTATTTTTTCAAATTCCTCATTTGAGCATTCTAGAGTCTTTCAAAGAGATTCCATGCACACAAATATTTGTCATTAGGCTTACTTAGGGGCAAATTCAGACAGAAAGCACCAATAATAAATCATCTAAGAATCGATCTTCAAAAATAAACCCCATTGCTAATGAACAAAAATTAAGTATTGCAGATAGAGGCAGCTAACCCAAAACTGCCTTTCAGTGAGATTCCCTTGATTTGTTGATAGACCTAGCCAACCAGTACTTTTGGTGACTTCCTGGGCGTGGCTTGGGCCACGCCCATCAGTCTTCTAGCCTTGGCACTAGGTGGATGTAGGGATTGTTGCGTATGGTAATCAGACTAAGAAAGGCCTGCCCTAGACTTCCAAGTATTTTTTTCTTTTTCAGCTCGTTTAAATAAGGCCTGACCTGTTCAGTACTGAGCCTGATGTCTAGCCAACGTCTCCCAGACCACTTTTCTGCTCAGCACTTTCTTGTGACCCTCCTGGTGGCCCTGATGTCTACATCTTCTGATGCCTGTGGTGAGCCACCATGGTTTCAAAACATGAAGCTCAATGGCGATCCTAAAACCAGTTATGGGACTGGAGAGAAAGTGGAATACTCATGTAGACCAGGATATGTACGACGACCTACTGTCAACATCTCCAGTGTGTGCGCTGCAAACGGCCAGTGGTCACCCATTTCAAAGGATGCTTGTTACAAAAAATCATGTCCAAGGCAAGAAGGTCCCGTAAATGGTCAAGTAAACTTCCTGAATGGAAGTTCTGAGTTTGGTACACAAATTCAATATACTTGCAATCCTGGCTTTGTCTTAATTGGTGAAGGAATTCTATATTGTCTTCTTACAGGATCAGATGTACAGTGGAGTGCTGATCCCCCAATATGTACAAAGATTTTATGTGAGCCACCTCCAAATATAAAAAATGGAGAATTTTTCCCAAGTCACAAAGACATATTTGAATACCATGAAGTGGCAACTTACCAATGTAACCGTGTTCCTGGCCAAGATGAACTGTCACTTGTTGGTGAGAGACAGATCTATTGCTCTGAAAACAGAGAATGGAGCGCTAACCCTCCTGAGTGCAAAGTGGTCAGATGTCCATATCCTGTAATTCAGAATGGGAGACAGACATCAGGATTCAGTAGGAAATACTCCTATAGAGCAAGGGTCATGTTTGAATGTAACCAGGGGCTTTTCCTTCATGGGAGCAACACTGTCATGTGTGAGGGTAATAATACATGGCAGCCACCAATTCCAATATGTCGGAGTGAGCCCCCTCCTCCCCCACCTCCCTCTCCTCCCCAACGTCCCCCTTCTCCCCCTGTCGCAACACCTTCCAGCACAGGTGTTCTGAACTCTATCAAAGGAGAAACATTTGATTTTGAGGGTTCAAAGTTATGGATCATCTCTCTGATAATGATGGCTGTGTTGGAGCTACAGTAACTTGTGTTGCTCATTCTAACATCCTCAAAAGGCGAAGAAAAAGGAATAAACTGGAAACGTCACTTGCCAGAATAAATTAGTTATTCTAAGCACAGCAGGCTGAATGGTTTTCATACCCTGTTTTATAGTCTCATCATTTAGCTCTATTTAAAAAATCTTCAGATATACAATAACTGTGCTGTAATTTCACTGTTGTAGCTGCAACTGTTCTTTCATAATGGGAATGCAATGGGGGCATAATGTAGTTTGAAAATAGTTATTCTTTGATCCTTTTTTGAAGTTGGGTTAGGAACATGTTTCCTATTTGCCCTTAAATAAAACACACACACACACACACACACACACACACACACACACACACACACCGTCTCTTTGGTAGCATCACTGTATAGAAATTGTATGACCTGCACACTACCCAGTTCAAAATAAAAGTGTCTTTCATTCATTAATGATGATTTGAGGATTTTTTTGGTACAGACACTAATGCTAACTCTTTACTTTCAATTCTTTATACTTGAAAATTTTCAGGTAACAATTTTCATTGAAGAAAGCACTTACAAGTTTGAATACACTGGGTCAACTTTTATTCATTAAAACCAGAAAATCTGCAAATCAAGACTAGGACATGTTTGCTTAATTGGCTAGAAATATTGCAAAATTTTCATTAATTAATCAGTGACTTTCTTTTTCATTTTTGTAGTTTTGTAATATCACTACTGCTTATTTAAGGAAGCTTAAATAACATGTATGGTACTTGTTTGTACTTCAATAAAACCAATAAACAAGTTTTCAAAATCAAATGCATGCCTCTATGAGTTAGCACAACTTTAAATCTATAATAGTATTGGCTCTCATTTCCAAGTGAATGACTCAACCTCGTGTTTTCCATAAAGAATATTTTATACATTGAGTAACCCACTCTTAAGACATGGCTATGGGTAGTTCTTACCTACCTTAAATGTAATCTTATTTTAAACATGTCATCAATAAGTATGTAATTTCATATAGACCAAATTCAAATAAACTCAAGTTGTACCAGAATCTAGTCCACTTACAATATCCTGGCCATTAGAAGCCCTCAGATTTGGAAAATTGATTCTTACCTCATCTCACGAAATGCTGAAAATCAAGCAACATATTCCACAGAAAGCAACTTTGCCTGGTGCACTATAAACGTGTGATTTTAAAGAATGAAAGACATGGAAATAGTTCATATGAATGGTTATGCTCAGAGAGGTATCCTTTTCCTCCTGTCTAGACGGTCTCTCCTGAGCAGACCAGGAGGAAGATAAAGGAGACTGCCTTTCTAATTCAAATCATGTTCTTAAAACATGTTTTAAACATTTACACACACACACACATATGTATCATGTATGATACATAGCTATGTATATGCATAGGTTGAGTCAAATATTTCTTTGAGAGGAATATGACTGAAATTCAAGAGTGAGTCAAAATAACCATGTTTCCTTGCATCCAGACATGCAGACCACACAATAGAAGTGCCCCTTCCTTGGGAACATCTGAAGGTTCCTTAAGATGACAATATTGAAACAGAAATAAACAAGAATTCTACAGTCAGCCAAGTTAAAGTTTGATATTACTGTTCTTACCTGTTTTTCAAGAAAGTACTAATTACTAATAAGCAAGAAATAGCAATACTCTTTTAAAATAATCTAATAACACTTAAACTGACTATTTTATGCTTAAAGTGAATTTATTCTTGCACAAAATATATTTTTCCAGGTTGAAGATAAAATTGGGTGCTAAATTCCTTTCTGGCATGTGTAAAACTGAGTTTGATCCTAGCACTGAAAAATATTCCAATTAATTATTGATATTTGAGGTTTTGTTTGATAAATGATTTACCTTTGTATAAAACACACTAATTTTCTGTTAAAAAAGTTCAAATCAAAGAAAAAAAGCATATTTTGATTAAAATCTTTTAAGAGCAAAAATACAGCAAATCGACAATTTTCATAGACAGTGGCAGTAATTGTTCAGTTTATTGAAAACTGCCTCTTCAAATCTGTTGAGAATAAGACTTTACATCTGATTTTGGACATGACAGTGCAGATTTCTAATTCTGTCTACATGTGAAGCTGAGGTATGAGGATAAAGAACTCAAGGACCAAGTGGGCTGTGGAATGAGGTGAAGGCCAACATATGGACTCGTTACACTTCAAAAGTAAAGACAGTGCTAGGGATACAGCTGGGGAGTACAGTGCTTGACTGGCATTCATTTTTCAGGATTACACACACACAAACACACACTATCTGCAGAATTTCTGAAATGAAATACACTTTTTTTTAAGTGGACAAACAGTACCTCACACAGTATCTGAATATCTCAGGACCATGGCTTCTGCCTTCTACCTGGACAAATTTCTCTGACCTGAATAGTCTGTTTCCATTGCCAGTGTGCACAGCCAGTGCCATGGCTGCTCCTCAGTAGCCTTTGAAGGCTGAGAAGCTAATGCTTTTCTTTTTGACTTTGCTCAACATATGGTTCCTATCAGATTATATATTACTTAGACTTCAATTACCACTAATTAACCCAAGAGTCTCCGTCTCTTACCTTGAAGGGATTCAGCTACTGAAACATCTGGATTGAAAGAGGAATACATGCCAGCTGCCACAATAATCCATAGCATGTGCCCATATTACCCTATAAAGACTGCTGAACTGGCAATGTGATTTAGAACTTAATTGGACATAACTACACATACTGTTCTTAATCCCAGCTGCTAACTACTTAATGTTTCATGTAGCTCACCTAACATACTAAAGACACATGCAAATATGTGAACACATTTACACAAAACATATGCATACATATACATATGTGTATAAATATGTCTGTTCATTGTCTCTGTACAGTCTTGATTCAAGTTTGTCTTTTGGAGGGATGCTGTCATCACATCTTTCCTCTTCTTCATGAGCTTTATCGATATACCAATTAATGGACTTAAATATTTTCCTAAAAATTTCACCCCTGTCTTAAAAGATCCCACAGACCTCAGAGTTTTCACACAGTGTTTTTATTAAGCTGAATAGGAACAGTGAGGAAGAGAAGTGATGGGAGAAAGGATAACATAACATAATGAAGATTTGGAAAAAGACATAAATCATTTGTTACAAATGCAAAATATGATTAAAGAAATCATAAAATTATTCGGTCTGTAGAGGTTTAATTATTTGTTTAATATGAAGTGTATAAAACATTTTTCTTTCACTCTTGTAGTCTAGGTGTACCTTAAACTCATAATCTTTGTGACTAAATCCTCAAAATAGTAGGATTATTGGTTTGTGCCACCACAGTTGGCTGTACAAAGAATTCATAGACACACTGAAGTGCTCAGTATAATTAATTTTTGTAAAATTAAGCCAAAAAACTATACCTTAAAAACATAACTATGCTAAATAAAAACTTGAAAACCAGAAAATGTTTTTAAGTGTTGATAGTACTTTTCTAATCATCCCTAGATTGCTAGTGTTATGATTTGAATAAGAAATGTTCCCAACTGTCGTTTGTGTTGAACATTTGATTGAAAGCTGTTCATATTGTTTTGAAATGTTCTGGAAACTTTATATGGTTGTGTCTAGCTGAAAGACATGTCATTAAAGGTATGGGTTTTTTTTTGAGGGTGGGTGACTGTATCATGTCCTAATATTTTAAATTCATCTTAAGAAAATGAGACTAAACAATCCAAATCATTTTGACAAAACATGTTTACTTCTGCATAAGAGTTTGTAGTGACACTTAAGCAAGCAGGGTAGGCTAAGCAGGAGAAAGTACCACTGGACTTCTAAGCCTAGTGCAATGGGGTCCTCATTCTGAGTGGTAAAGTAACCAATACAGAAAACGAATGCCTGCAATTGGACTGTGGCTATGACCAAGCCTGACCATATGGTCCTTAGGTACTTGTTAGCAGTTTGCAGAGATTTGGAAAAGTTTGGAGGCACACATTAGAGAAGTCACAGAATATCATAAACAGAACGGACAATTCTGGGAGCTAAGACCAGAATGACATTTTTAAAAAATTGACTAGTAGTGGTCTGTGAGACAGCAAGCACATCACATAAAGATATTTGCCACATAAGCCCGCTAACCTGAATTTGATTACTTGGGCATACATTGTGAGGTGGGAAGAGAATTGGCTCAGCAAAGCTGTCATTTATTGATGGAAACATGAGCTACCATCCCATGCTCCTGTGCTCAAAGTTCTTGCTCACTTTCAATCCACGTTGCTCTTCTCTCATCCCTTCTCCTTGGAATGAGACACTTCCCTTTGCTCCTTCATATCTTGAGATTATGTAACATGTGTTTTATTTTTAATCTCTGAGCTCAGAGTTCAGAGATTGCCTGGAGTCTCAGAGGAGATTTTGAAGTTAAGACTCTTGAATAATGTTGGAATTGTGAACACTTAGGGAACTCCCAGAGATAAACTAAATGCATTTTGCAATATGATTTGGTGAGGAGTCAGCATAGAGTATTAAGGTTTGAATATGAAATGTCCCCACAGGCTCCAGTGTTGAACACTTGGTTCCTAACTCCTAACATTATTTTGAGAGATTCTAGGATGGATATAAAACCTGTTGAAGGAAATGGACCATGGGAGACCTTCGCAAATGAGACTTGGTCTCTGGTCCTTTCCTTTGTGTTTCTTATCTATTGTGAAAGAATGAGTCCCATCTTCATAGGCTCCTGCCACAAAGATATTGTACGCAAGTTTCTGAAATCAAGCAGTCATAAAGTAAATCTTCCTAAAGTGAGCCAAAATAAATATGTTCACTTTTTAAGTTATTTCAAGTATTTTATCACAGATTAAATAGACTCAAAATATACATGTTACACATACAAATACAAATAGATCACATATGGGGTGTATGCATGTGTATGTGATAAGTGAATATATTAAACACGACTTTATAAAATACAAAGTCTAGGAATGAACTTCCATCTAATTCCCATGTCCACCTGAAGGTGGCATTCTGCTGAGTACCATGTCCACCTGAAGGTGACATTCTGCTGAGTACCATTGTTTACCTTCTCTCTTACTCTTCTGTTGCCAGAGGTTTCCGTCCTGCCTGGTCCCACAGATGTTTAGTCCCAAATAAACACATAGAGGTCTATATTAATTATAAATTGATTGGCCTATTAGCTCAAGCTTCTTACTAACTCTTGTAATTTATATTAGCCCATAATTCTTGTCTGTGTTAGACACATGGCTTAGTACCTTTTTTGGCATGGCAGTCACATCTTGCTTGCTCTGTGTCTGGCTTCCTCTGTGTCTGGGTGATGGCTGTGTGCTGAAATTTTCCTCTTCCCATAATTTTCATTGCCATGCCTCTACTTCCTGCCTGGTCACTGTCACCCCGCCTATACTTCCTGCCTGGCTACTGGCCAATCCACATTTTATTAAAAGTAATACAAGTGACAGGATAAAAGACCATTGTCCCACAGCACACTTCTTAGCATCATACTTCCATCCATTGCAAGAGATCCACTTAGAGACATAAGTGAATTTGGTACCCATATCATACCATACAAATGAGTTCAAGGAATCCCCTACATTTTCTTGTCTTTGCAACCCTAGCAAATTAGTATTAAACAGGTCAGCAACTATATCCTCAGGCTTCATATGTGTTACTAATACTATGGCAGGAGTGTGAACTCCAGTGAAACGCTTCCTGAGCAACACCCAGCTTGGCTCATGCTCAGACTATATATTTTTTTTAATTTAATGGCCTTTGGACATTCCGAGTATCAGTACAGATTGGAAATTTTTATCTCTAAATCAGAAACAATTGATTGACGTTGGAGTATAGAATCTGTACTTACTGTAGAAAAAGTAGATTTATAAGCAAAAAGGCTGTTTCTGGTGCTTTTGTGTGTTTTCTAGCTAGCTCAAGACTAAAACATAAAAATTTTCAAAGCTAGTGTATTTAAATGGGCAGCAATTCACAGACGGTCCACAAAACCTATTGATCCAAATCAATGCAGACTATTAGACCAAATGACAGGAGTAAAAACCAAAAGGAGAAGCTGGAACAGTGATAGAAGAACACACGAGATGCTCAGAAACACTGAGAAGTGGGTCAACACTATCACAAGCTAAAAACCTACCCCTTGTGCCCCAAACACACTTCATAGTCGCCTTTCAGATGAGTTTTAAGACTCCTGTTTCTATTATCCTTTTCCGATGCAATTAAATTGCTTTCAGTTACAGTATTATTTGCCATATTACCACACTAAATTAATGTCAAGCCTTTTTCTTTAGTGTTAACAATACCACGTCATTATAAAAATGAGTTCGAGGCCAGCCTGGTCTACAAGAGCTAGTTCCAAGACAGGCTCCAAAACTACAGAGAAACCCTGTCTCAAAAGACAAAAC